>QJNY01000238.1:0-105979 GCA_004155945.1 Monosporascus sp. mg162
AAAAAAAAAAAAAAAAAAAAAAAAAAACCTTGCTAAATGCAGCCATAAATTTTCTAAAAGCTCCTTTCACTACCTTATCCAAAAAGCCTCGCCCTGGTTTTCTTTCTGGTACAGGCTTCTTCAAGTAACGAATTAAAAAAGCTGCAATCCGTAAAAACGTTTTAATAAAACGGCAGTAAAAGTTACAAAACCTAATAAACTATTATATAACATAAACGGATTCGGGCTTTAATTATTTCTAAATGGTCTTTATTTTAGCCGGATCTATAAAGATTCCGTTCTTTAAAATTACGTATTCAAGGAATTTAACAGAAAGTTAATAAAGCTAGCATTTAAAGGGTTTTGTATAAAGGTCGGCATTTTACAATCTTTCGATTACCCTTTGCAGGTATTTCGTATAAAATTCCTTATTTTCCGAAAAGATTAATATATTATTAAGATAAGCGATATAAAAATAATTAAAAATATTTTAAAAAGTTTGATAAATATAAGTTTAAAAGGTAATAAAGGTATTAATTAATTCTATAGATAAAATAAGGAATTTATAATGCTTATAACGTATACGAAACGCGGTTTTTTATTCGTTACCTTTTTTAATATAGATTCGGTAATATGTATCCTTAAAACCGATTTTAGAAAAAAACCTTAACTTTTACGATATGGTTAAGCAGTTCAGAAATAAATAGGAAAGTATAACGATTTTTAACCGTTACCTTGTTAAGTTTACGGTAATTTACATATAAACGTAATCCTTTATCTTTTTTAAGTACGAAAAAATTAAAGGCTTTAACAAAGCTAATTAATTCTCTAATTTTGCTGCAAGCTTTTACCTGTTCGATATAAGCTTTTAGCTTTTGTAATTCGTTATAAGCCAAAAAAATATATGAAAAAATAAAAAGGTTTAATACCAAGTAAAAAAGTAATTGCATAATCCGTTTTCTTTCGGTTAAATGAAATATTTGCATTATTAATACTAAAAAGGTTTGCATAATTTCAAATAGTTTTAAAAAGTTCTTAATATTTGTAAACTTCAAAACCGAAATGTCGTAGGACTTATCTTTAATATAGAATAATTCTGGTAAGGTAATAACGGCGTAAGAAGTTGCCCGGTTCTTGCAAATTTTCGCGAAAGCTTTTGGCGGAAATAATTCGAAAAATAAGGCATAAAAACCATAATACCATTAATTTAAAGCCGAATTAAGGATAATACGCTAGCGTGTTAATATTGCTTATAATAATAAAATAAAATTTCCATTTTACCTTAGATTTCGATCAATAACAATACAAGGGTGATTAATTTAACGGGTAATTCCTTTTTCGTTTCGAAAAATAAATTTAATCCAGTAAACTTTATACGTAAAGATAAATATATTTCTAAATACATTTAAGCTAACAGCTCGACAAAAAGCTCGTATTAACTTATACTTTAAAACAAAACTGTAACTAATCAAATCGACAGCAGCGTAAAAGTCCAAATCAATATTAATATATATAAAATATTTTTTTCCTGGGGAAATAATTATACATAAGGTATAAAAGATACGCGAAATAAGAACGAAAGGATAAAAATTAAGCCTAAGTCCAATTACTATATTTAAATCCTTAACCCGTTTCCCTGTTCCATTCTTTTAAGGTAATAGCGTCGAATATAACCTATTTCCCTATATTTAAAGCAAGCGTTACTGTTAAAGTTAAGGGTCCGTTCTAGCTATAAAGTAAAAAGTTAAGCCTTTGGTTTTAAGGTTTTATCGTTAGCAGTATAATCGCAAAACCGGTTAAAATTCGAGTTCCTTCGACCTTTCCAAAATCCTTATTCTTTTTAACTATTACGGCCTTTTCGGTTAAAAAAAGGATTTTGTTAAAGTTTTGTATCAGCTTTATTATTAGGACAGTTTCGCTTAATATTCGAATTCTCATTATTATTGTTTTATTAGCGTTTCCTACTGGTTGTAAAACTGCGATCCCCTTTTTTAGCGTTTGTTAAAAAGTCCCATCGTCGAGCCGCTAAATCCACTATATCATTTCGTTTTTAAAATAGGTAATTCATATATTTTACGATATCTTATTCAAAGATTGGAAATAACTTAACGTAGCAAAATTTCGCCCGGTTTTTTTTTAATCTTTAAATAGTTTGCTGGCTTTTTAGTAATACAAGGTAATAGTCGAATTTTCGGGGGTTTTAATCCGGTTATTGGCAGGTTTCCTTTAAGTTATCTGCTAGTTTGGTTTTTAAGTTTTCCGATAATCGAATATATAACTTCGTTTATACTTTAAACGCGTCCTAATTTTTTGTCAAACGTATACGTTCTTCAATAATTCCGAACTTAATTCGTATGCTAAAAAATCGCTTATAATCCTGTTTTATTTTATTTCGTACAAACAGGATTTTAACTTATCCCTTTCGGAACTTATATAACAAACATTCGAAAATTACCTCGCATTCTTCGATGCAAGATTCCCATTTAACGTAATAAAACCGGAGGGATAGCTTATCGTAGTCGAATTAAACATGCTTTCTTAAATTTATATCTAATTCCGACTTTAAATCGTTTAACGTTCGTTATTAGCTCGAAATGGATATATCTTAGTTATTTTCTAAACTAGATGAATCGCTCGAATTATAAGATAAGGAATTCTCTCTTTAACGAGTGAATCGTCGATTTTTCTTTAAGACCTTTAATAGGCGGGCCACTTTCTTTGCTAGCGCGGTTAATTTGAAGCGCTCACGTCGACATTGCTTTATCTTTTTATTATAACGTTCTTTTTACTTTTGCGCCCGATTGCTAGATGTCGTAAGGTTCTAATTATCTGAAAATATATGTTAAGTTTCTAAGTAAAGGCCCGTAAACGTATCAGCCGAGTTTCGTTAATATTTCCGACTACTTTCGCCAGGGTTTGGGTAATAACTTTTCGAAAAGCCTTGGGTAAAAAATTCGGCCATTATATTGCTAAAAGGTATAATTATAAAGATATTAAGTGGTATAATTGCTATAATTAGGGTTATAGCTAACTTCAGGATAAAAGAGTTTGAATTATTGCGGTAGGTCTTAAATTAGGTGTAACCAATTTATTCCTATGGGGTAAGGTTAGGATGGAACAAACTTTTATTCCTTTATAAAAATAGATAGGGGCCTAGGGCCCTTATATGAAATAAAGGCAGTAAGGAGTTCAAGCAAGGAGAGTAGGTAGGTTACGTAAGGTGTGCCAGCTCCAGGCTGCTAGGCCTGCTGTGACAAAAATACGCGGGCATATAAAGTATAATACAGTTGTTATTAGTGTAATATTTCTCGAATTTTATCGAATGGTAGCTTTCGTAGCCGTTGAAGATAAGAAAAGGTTTCGTATCTTTCGTACGCGTCCGAATATGCTTATCAAAATGCTGGATTTATTCGAGACTTAATTTATTTGTTGTCGAGCCATTATCATTTAATGCGATTTTCTAATCGGCTGCTAGCAATGGGTTCTTGCGGTACCAGGACCTAACATAATTTTTCTCCGCCATGATAATAAATAATGGCATAGTCTAACCTTAGAAATTAACAGCTTAGATAAATGTAACTTATTTTTTATTCCCTTGTTAGGCTTGTTTAGGTTTTTTACGTCTTTCAGTATTAGTAATTACCATACCCGTTGTTATGAGAAGCTCTATTAAAAATCCAGTCTCGTCGAAGTTGTAAATATCCTCTTTTGCGATGCCGTATTTTGCGATTGTAGCCCGAATAACTTCGAATTATTTGCGAAACGTTTCTAGATTTCCGCATAGAACTCGTTAATAATGAACCTTCCGATTTAAACGCGTTTGGAGTTTTTTTTTGCCGTTTAATAAAGTTCGACGCCTAGTTGATTTCAACGAGTTCTGTAACGCGCTGGGCCAGCAGTATATTTGTTATATCTTTAACGTGCTAAAGCCGGACAGGAAACGCTCGCGTATTTAGGTTTAGAATTCGGTCGACAATAGGTGCTTTTTCGGTCGGTGTTAATTTTCCCGAATTGGGAACTGTATCGGCTCGAGGATTTGCCGTGAATTCGGTTTTTTAGAGTAGATTCGGAAACGTTATATAGTATAAAGCCGTTTGTAACTAAGTCGAGAGTCTCCTTTTTTTAGCTTGAACAGCTAGATTCATTCTAGCTTCTTTTGTTAGCCGTTCCATGTTGTGGTGTTGAGAAATAAACGATTAAAGTTGGGTGGTTGAGATGGTGAAGAAAACGCGAGACTTGCTTAAGTTACTCGAATATATAAATATTAAAAAAAAAAAAAACTTTAAACGGAACAATTTAGCTACCGATTAAACACAAAGGCTAGTTTTAAAGTATTATAAACGTACAAAATGTACGGAATGGAAAAAAAACAAACCTATTCGTATAGGATTAATCATCCCTATACGACGGTTATATTCGAACCATTTTTGTCCTTTAAACTATTACCTTTACCAGGGTTTGGTTTAATAATCGCTACGATTAATGCGCCAGCGGAAATTATAAAGGTAACTTTAAGCTTCTGTTGATTTATTTAACTTAAAATAATGGTAAAAAACGAAAGTACCTTACGGGTTATAAACGTAAGCACCCCGTACGTTCCGCGTCGAAAGGATGGTTATCGGTACGATTACAAAGTATAAAACACCGCGTTTAACGCAAAACTATTAGCTTATTTTATTAACACGATCGATAATCCGCCGGTAAACTGCGGAAGTTTAAGAAAGTTAATTATCTAAAATACGCGTTACTTTAATCGGAAAGGCTTCGATACGAAGATATATAAAATGCTTAGGTCGCGAAACCGAATATATAGGCGCGATTTACTGTTATTGCCGCGAAGTTATAAAAAGTTAAATATATACCCATTAAGGAAGCTATTTGGTAAAGCCGGAAAGGCTTACCTATAAAGCTATAAATAATGTCATTCTGGAAAGTTATTAATTATTTTTTTGCTAAAGGGAAACAAGTTTTAAGGTGTATATAGATATATACAAGCTCGACAAATATAGCTGGTTGCAAAAATACAAGACGCATCTCGTTGTTACGTCTAATTAATATGGAGAAGGAATATACTAAGAGGATTATCGAGATGGTTTTAAAAGACTTAGGTGCAACGGATAAATCTCGGCTAAAGATCTTATGTGCCTGGTTGTGCTTGGATTTGATGGCTGTAAAATATATCTATTCGTAACCACTACAAGAGGATGTGCATAGATTCAATAGATGTAAAACATATTTAAACAAATTTACCACAACTGCAAAATAGGAAGGATATATATAAACAAGTAATTTTCCTGTATAAATAGCACCCAGATAATTTCGCTTTTTAGCTATTAATCTAAATTTTTAATTAAAAATATCGTTCTGCGATTAAGAGAAAAATCCGCAAATCTTTTTAACAAATAAACTATTAAATCATCTTTTACCTTATTATTACCTGCAAATCAAAAACTTCTTTCGGATACTGCTTATTGAATTGGGGCAGGGCTCATCGAAGTTGCTATACGCAGAACATCTTGATCAGTGCTTGGGAGAATAATGGGACTTCTTGACTATCTCTGGAGCCCTTACGCTATAAGAAACTGCATACAAAAGTTGTTAGGTCAGCAGCAATTTATAGACCATCGCTGACCTACTGCCATAGCCGAGTAGATTGCCGAGATGCCCAGCGGTAAAGCAGACAGAAGTAGCTAGAAACTGTGGCTGCAATAGTACCTGCAGTGGCTGGCAATAGCAGCTGCAGCAATAGCTGCACCCATTCCTGCACCCCACTCCACTTCATTATACTTTCAGGTAATCGTATAACAAGTTCGTTATATTTTGATAGCTTCTTAATCAATAACCAACGAATGGTTCAAAGCCCAATTAAATACAAGCTTTTCTAAACCTAATAAAGACGATATTACAAAACGTCGTTTAAAAAAATAAACGACATATCCGATCGCCATCATTTGCCAGTAAGGAATTAATATCTGAATTAAAACATTTTACCTCTTATTAAAGGAGTTTTTATTTATTTAATAATATGGCCCCTTTTATTACTGGGTCTTAAGGAAAACCTTCTTCTTTTTATCAATAACCCTTCCCAGCTCCTAAGAAAACCATTAAAGTCTAGAAAAACGAACCGGAAAAGGAAAAAAAACCGATAACTTAAAAGGTAAGGGAAAAGAAACTTACGATTAACGACAAATTACGTATCTTAATAATAAAATTCCAGAAGGTAAAAAGGAAAAATACTAAACTCGTTCCATGGTAAAGGTCTTCGATATTGCCTTCATTTAACGCGAATTAATCCCGCGAAAATATTATTCCATTCCTTACTTATTATAGAATGCTTAAAGTTAAAAGTTATAAGTCAACCCTTCTAAAACCTTACGACGGTACTATAGATATAAAAGAATTTTTGGTTTGGGTCCGATTTTACCTTAAGTGTTACGAAAGCTCCTTAAAAAAGGATTATCAAAAGATATTAACCATCTTCTAGCTACTTGCAGAAAAGGATTTTCCTATAGTTTCAGCCAATTATAAAGGATTACCTCGAAAGCTATCCCGATAAATCTTCCGACCTTACCAATTACATCTTCGGCAATTAGCAATATTTGGAAAAACGAATGCGAACTTTATTTAAAAACTTAAATATACAATAAAATGCTGTTAAAACGCTGCACCTTCTCCAGCAAACCAAATTAACAACTAAATACATAACGGAATTTAATCGACTTATAATAACCTTTTACTCACCGAAAAACACCTTGTTTTACCCCTATTACGATGGCCTAAAATTATAAATCAAAGACGAAATATATAAGATATCCAAGATAAGGTTTTTTCAGAATTATATTAATAAGGCCATTATCGCCGACAGACGTATTTTTGACAGGTACCTAAAAAAAAAAAGATCTAAAAAAAAAAAAAAGGAACGATCGAAATTCCAGCAGCAAGTTTAAAAGAAACAAAAACAAAAACAGGACCTAAAAGGAAGCGAATACCACTTTAAAGGAGCCTAAAAAGAACAAGCCGAATATTAAATGCTTTAATTATAGCAAAAAAAGGCTAGTACAAAAACAAATATCATTCTCTAGCTAAAAAGAACTCCAGGAAGGAAAGGATTCCTTAAAAAAAGGCCCGAACAGCCGAACAAAAAACAAACAGTAAAAGCGAGGGGAAAATAAAAGTCAGTTTTACCTCTTTCTAACAGGAATATATCATTGCAACGACCTACTATGGACCAAACGGCGACCCAGAATACGAACGTTACCCGATTTGCTAGAATTAAACAGCCAAAGCCTATAAGTATTATCCCAGATAACTAGCCTCTAGGGTAGCTATAGGGCTAGGATACGAATATCATTTAGATATGAAAAAGTGCGAAATATATAACGAATATGGCCAAATACGCCCTAACAACTATAAGCAAAGGACCCCTAAATCCAGCGAACCCCTAAAACGGGCGGTATACTTCAAACCGAAGCCCTAAACAGAACTTTGCTAATAAGCACGGTCTCCTCCATTTCTCGGCCTATAACGATAACGATTATCCAATTTACCTTCGAACTAAGGAAGATAACGATTATTGGCCCGGTTAGAACGAAAAAACCTTTACAGAGCCTGATAACAACTGTAGATATATCGAAATTCCCCGATAGCCCGAATACCTTCGATCTTGTTATTTGCACACCGATTCGGATCAAAGCCGAAAAACTATTGCTTAAGATTGTTTATGTTATATCTCTATGCTATGCTTAATGCATAAACTTCTAGATATATGAACAAGCCTTGTAAAAATCTTAACTTCGAATCGAAAACCTTTTTAAACGTTAGAGATAAAAATTATTAAGGTAAAATGTCAAATTAACTAACGAAAGTGGTATACTTGCATAAACGACAGATATACCAAACACGCAGTTAAGAAAGCCCACAAATGGAGACGTTTTCTGGCAAACAGAACTACCAAGTTAAAAAACGGCAAAAGCTTTCGAAATTAAGATATCGAGAAGTTATAAAAGCTAAGGCCTTATACGAAGCAAAAAAAGGATTTCGAAGCTAAATTAAAATCCCTATTTAATACTAAAGCCAAACTTTTAAAGCTATAATTGACTTTAAAGCAGAAAGTAACTTTATTTCGCTAGCCGTGGCTAAAAACATTATATTCCTTAAAGATACAGACTATAGTCTAACAAATTACGTAGAATTAATGGAAATCTTTCCAAGTACGATAACGGACGAATTTTCTAAAAAAAAAAACCGAAAAACTTCCAGTACAAATCCAAAAATACCAAAAACATCTTACGTTGGATATCGCCGATATTTCAGGTTATAATGTTATTCTGAGAATTTTATAGCTTAATTTGAATAATCCATTAATTAACTGGAAAACTTGCTAGCTTTTTAAAAATTACGAATTAACTTATTTTTTAAAAAGGGCAAAAAATCTGCTATATTATGCGAAAAGGTAAAATATCAAGCTTTGCTAATGATATACTCCTAAAGTATTAGCGATTCGAACGACTTTTTAAGGACAAGAAAAAACTACGAACTATTTCCATATGGATAATAAAGCTATTGCATACTTATTAAGAAAAGATATTACCTTAAGCTATATAAAATTTATTATATAAATATAAAAAAGGCAAAGGCCTTATAGAAAAGCATTTAGTTAAACCTAAAAAAAGGTTATATTTATTTATTCGGATCTCTTACAAGATACCTTATACTTATAATACTTAAAACTAAGGATGGTAAGCAGAATATCGACCAAAATAGAGATCCGGTTTAGCGACGCGCGGTCGATTACCGGCAACTAACCAATATTACTATCAAAAACGGTTATCCTTTAATTTTAATAAATACCTTGAAGAAAAACGCAAGCAAAGTTAAATAATTTACCCCCTTAAACCTTCGAAACGATTATTACCGTATCAAAATAGGTAAAAGAAAAAATGAAAAATTGCTTTTCGAACAATATACGGGTATTACGAATACCGAATAATACCTTTAGAACTTATTAACTCCCCCGTTAGTTTCCAACGCTTAATTATAACTATATTAGGAAATTCCTAAACAAATATGTTTTTATTTACCTCGATGATATACTTATTTATTTCGAAACGCTAAAAAAGTATAAAACGTATATTTTCCAAGTTTTTAAAGCTTTAAATAAAGCAAATATTCGAATTAACTTGGCTAAAAGTATATAGCATACGCAAAAGTTAAATTATTTGGGATTTACTTTTACTTTCAGTCAAATTCAGATTTAAAAATTTAAATTAAAAGTAATCAAAAACTGGCCCATTTTTAAGAAGGTAACCGTTATAAATATTGGACAAACTTTAGGATTTACGGGTTATGTACGTAACTTAATTAAAGAATATAAAAATATTATTAAACTATTAACGAAACTTACTATTAAGAAATATATCGAAAAGAAATTCAAATTTCTAAAAAAAGCTAAAAAGGGTTTCCAACTATTTAAAAACGAAATTATTAAAGCGCTAATAATAAGATTACTTAACATCGATAGAAAGAAACGCCTAAATCAAATACCTTAAACTATGCCTTAAACGCAGTTTTGAAATAATAAAAAGATAATAGGAAATAATATCCAGTAGCTTATTATTTTAAGGCCTTTCAAAACGCAGAACTTCGATACAAGATCTACGATAAAAAGTTATTAACAATTATTAACGCCGTTGAAAACTGGGAAACTTTGCTTAACGGAACTAAAAAACCTTTCGATATTTACTTAAATTACAAGAACCTTAACGTGCCACACAAGCGAGCGCAACACACAAGCGAGCGCAACACTTTCTGGCACTTCCCAGCAATACACCCAAATAACTCAACCACACCACTTCAAATCAATTCAAATCAGTCGAATACGTCTTTGCTAACTGTATCCATAGCTTCTAAACAAATGCACGCATTATATCAAGGCCTGTTGCGGACGCCAGGTTGCTATTCCTTCTTCTTAAGCCGACCGCAACCGACCGACTTTAGTAGTTATTAGCTGCAATTCTTTGCTACAACCTTTCTGCTGGCTAAAAGACCTTGTTCATCCTATATAGCAAGTATTCATCTTTCTGGGAAACGTTTGTTCTAATCGTATAATTACGTAGGTCTCGAGGTATTGCGAAATTAAGCCCGACACGCTTTGCCATACGCCCTGCGAAACGCCCCGCGAAACGCCCCGCACAGACCCCCCATGCCCTTCAACTTACTTCCAACGCGTTTCTAACGCATCTTATAACACGTTCTCCGACGTATATCTTTAACGTATTAAAGCCGGACAAGAAATGCTCGCGTATTTGGGTTAAGAATTCGGTTGAGAATAGTTATCTAGTCGGTCGGCTTTGGGTCGTACGAAATGGGGGAAATATTAGCTTGGATGCGAGGCGCTAGTCGGCTGCGGGAAGGTTAGCAGAAAGAAATAGCAATATGGCGTCCGCAACAGGCCTTGATATAATGCGTGCACTTGTCCAGAAGCTGTAGACACAGTTAGCAAAGAAGTATTCGATTGATTTGAGTTGATTTGAAGTGGTGTAGTTGAGTTATTTGAGTGTATTGCTGGGAAGTGCCAGAAAGTGTTGCGCTCGCTTGTGTGTTGCGCTCGCTTGTGTAGCACGTT
Source organism: Monosporascus sp. mg162 (assembly GCA_004155945.1). Taxonomy (NCBI): domain Eukaryota; kingdom Fungi; phylum Ascomycota; class Sordariomycetes; order Xylariales; genus Monosporascus; species Monosporascus sp. mg162. The sequence goes on from QJNY01000238.1 coordinate 10,604, forward strand.
ACCCGGTTTATAACAACTTAAAAATTAAACAAACATTACGAAATTTAGATAATTTCTTATCGAAATATAATTTTTAAATTTACCATATTAAGGAAAAAAACTCCATTTAAATAAATATCTTAAATCGTAAAGAAAATTACGACTTTAAAGTTCCAAAACGTTAAATGCAAATATTACAGTAAACTAAAAACGGCATTTTACGGTTATATAAAATACTAAAACAACTTATTCCAAAACTTTTAACAAAATTCCGAAATTTTTATAATAAGAAAAAGCAAAAAAAAAAGTGCAACAATTAAATAAATAACCTGAAAACCAATTATTTTACTATGGTAAGATTTATATCCCTCGAAACTAACAAAAGCAATTCGTTAAAAAGTTTTACGAAGATCTATTATACGAACATTAAGGTATTTTCAAAACTATTAAACGGCTACAAGAAAAGTACGACTTTTCAGAATTTCGACGAACTGTTAAGCAGGTAATTAAAGATTGCAATATTTGTAATAAGGTAAAAGCAGCCCGATATAAGCCTTATAAACTTTTACAGCTTACTGAAGTGAAGTGGGGTGCAGGAATGGGTGCAGCTATAGCTGCAGCAGCCACTGCAGCAGCTATTGCTAGCTACTGCAGCTGCTATTGCCAGCCACTACAGGTACTATTGCAGCCACAGTTTCTACCTACTTCCATTTGCTTCACCGCTAGGCATCTCGGCAATCTACTCGGCTATGGCAGTAGGTCAGCGATGGTCTATAAATTGCTGCTAACCTAACAACTTTTATATGCAGTTTCCTATAGCATAAAAAGCTCCAGAGATAATTAAGAAATCCTATCATTCTTCCCAAGCACGAATTAAAATGTTCTGCGTACAGCAACTTCGATAAGCCCTATCCCAATTCATTTAGCTGCCAAAAAAAGGATACTGGCTCTTGTTAGCTGCCGACGAACCTCGATTTTTTAGGAAAGCTTTTCTTAATTAATTTATATGCAAAATTCTCTTAATCGGTTGCTTCCAGAACTTCTTACTATCTTTCTTTTGTTTCGTTTCTAATTCGGGAACAGGTTCCAAGGTCCAAATAGTTGTTTCTGTCTTTTCAAGCATTCTGTTCGGGACGATTCTAACAGCTTCCCATACATTTTTCTATTGGAAAAAGTCTACAGCTACCCCGCCACAATAATCAACCACGTCAGCCACAGCCATTTATTCTTCAGCCAGTTATTGCTTCGCCGTCAACAACAACCCATTTCAGTCAATCTTTTATCAGTAACGTTATCCAGAATAAGTTAATTTCGTCCTAATCAGAACAATTCCGATAGTTCTGCATACGATTTCTATACGGATACGTTTCTTTAATCCGCTGTTAGCCATAGCTAGTGACAGCCTAGCTAGCAAGTCATCGCTGTCAACGCCGTTATCAAAAACTCGTCAGCAATTACAGCCAGCCAGCTTCCATTAGCTGCATCGCCGGGATCGTCATTTTCCTGTTAATTAGGTCGAATCAAACAATTTCGCATACATGTTCTTTGCCAAAACCTACAGCTATGTCGACGGGACTAGTTATCTTGTCGTCGATCGGGTCGTTTAAGACAGTTCTACATACAATTCCTTAACCGATACGTCTATTCCTTCCGTTCGAAGTAACAGCTAGCCATTGTCACCGAAGCTACTGAGAGTCGTCGAGAACCTTGCTTCCAAATTATCGATTTCTAAACCCGATATCGATTTACCACTATTGCGAATACAAACCGAGCGACGCATAGCAAAGCAGAAAATAGTTTTAATCTGAAGATCGCATACAATTTTGGATAAAATTTGGGAGTCTTAAGATTGGTACCCGTTACGGCAATCTGGTAAACGGTAACGTACATATCTTCCGGCTGCATATAATTTTGATTAAATTTGGACATAATTTAGACTTGATATAAGATAAAAAAACTCGGCAGCGGTCGGAAAAAAACGCAGGTTAAAAAAGACAAGTATTAATCAGTCAGTTTTGTATAGATTCGAAAGTCAGAAATACCAGAATGTCTCATGTATTACCGGCCTATAATAAGCGAAGCTCCAAAAAGCTCCAAGGGGTCCTAAGGACGCCTAAATCAAGGAAGGCAAGTAAGGTCCAGGAAGGTCCGGTCAAGGGAAGTCCCTCTAGGGACTGATTCTATGGATTTGTATAGGGATTTGCATGGCAAGGGATAATGCAGGGCACCCCGATTTTTTTTTCTGCCCCTCTGAGCCTAAGCTATTTTTTGTTTTTGTTTTGCAGCGTCGTCAGGAGCCTTCCGCTGCAAAAAGGGAAGATTGAAGTGGAATGGGATGCAGGAATGGGTGCAGCTATAGCTACAGCAGCCACTGCAGCAGCTATTGCTAGCTACTGCAGCTGCTATTGCCAGCCACTGCAGGTACTATTACAGCCACAGTTTCTACCTACTTCCATTTGCTTCACCGCTGGGCATCTCGGCAATCTACTCGGCTATGGCAATAGGTCAGCGATGGTCTATAAATTGCTGCTGACCTAACAACTTTTGTATGCAGTTTCCTATAGCATCAAGGGCTCCAGAGATAGTCAACAAGTCTCATCATTCTTCCCAAGCACTGATCAAGATGTTCTGCGTACAGCAACTTCGATGAGCCCTATCTCAATTCATTACACATAATCTAGAAAAGGCTTGGAATATTATTGCTTGGGATTTTATTACCGGTTTAATCCTATTAAAAGATTCCGTTACTGGAATTCAATACGATGAAATATGAGTAATCGTTAATACACTTACCAAGTATGGGTATTTCCTACCTTTTAAAGGAAATGCAACGGCAAAATAACTAACTTACGCTTTTATTCGATATTATTTCGATAAATATGGGATACTAGAAAATATTATTTCAAATAAAGATAAGCTTTTTACGTTAAAATTTGGTATCAGCTTTTTTAAATAAATAAGCGCCAAGCTTAAATTTTCTATAGGATATTACTTAAAGAAAAATAAATAAACAAAACGTTTAAATTAAACACTAAAATAATACTTGAAAAATTATATTAATTACTAATAGGATAACTAGGTTACACTTTTTCTATTAACCTAAATAACTTATAATATATTTATTAATAAAAACATAAGTATCTTTTCCTATATAGCGGTATATAGTTACTAAGCAAAAATTTAACGACCAGAACAATTACTAAACGAAGTTCCAAAATTAACCGCAAAAGCTTTTCGAATAAAAACGGTAACAACTAAAGTCTAAATAATACAAGTCCGCCTATAAAATAAATTAGGATTCCTCTAACAAAAAATAACTTAATATTATAATAAGAAAAGAATTAAAAGATTAATTCTGTCAAAAAGAAACAAAGTTTACTTGCTACGCCAAAAACAAAACGCGATTTCGAACATTTTTCAAATTAAAACAAAAAGACCCAATAATAAGTTCGATTTTAAAAAGCTTGGTCCGTTTAAATCGATAAAGTTATTTCCAAAACTAACTACCAACTGTTATTACTCAAAATTATAAAAATACACCATGTTTTCTATTTTTTTTACTTAAATTAATACCTAAAAACGCCCCGCTGGAAACAAGTTTGGAAATCAAAAAAATCATTAAGGAATACGAAGTCGAAAGAATCCTAGACTTTAAATTAGTTAACAACAAAATCCAGTACCTAATTAAGTAAAAGGATTACCTATATAAAAAAAACACTTGGGAACCCCTTAAGCATCTAACGAACGCGAAGGACCTAATTAAAACGTTTTACCGCCAGAATCTTAACCGACCGGCTTTAACGCAGTTAAGATCGCAGGTAACAACGGCCTAATACCTAAATTTAGCCCCCCGACGTTCCAATCGAAAAAAGCAAACGCTCTTATTATCGCGTTAATCTTAAAAGCAAGCTATGCTTACGCGGCAACAGCTCGTCGCCGTTCATTTTTTACTTTTTCTTTTTCCTCCAGTTAATCTAATTCGAAATCTTCGTTTAGCATTTTTATCGCCCGACGTTTTAAAAGTGTCTACTAAAGCTTTAATCGTTTTAACCGATTAACGAACGCCTGCATTTTTTCTTTTTAACGCTAACATAGGTTATCCATTTCTTTCTTAGTCCGTTTATAAAGGATTAATAATTAATTTTCCGTCTTTTGCTGCTTCTTTTAAAATGTTTTTACTTTTAAGTTATTCGGTTTAAAAAATTTATTATCGCTACGTTACAGTTCCGACGTTAACGGCGTTAACCGTAGTTGCAAAAAGAAACGCCCGCGGTAAATCGACAATTTGTTTCTTCGAAACGAATGCACGAAGAATAAAAATAATACCTGTCGCCAAATTCTTCAAGCTAAATAGCTCGACTTTTACGAAAATCTTTCTGATCTGAACGAAAACGCCTTTTTGGCTTAGCAGTCCGATTCAATATTATAAGGCAAAAGTTATATTATATGAAAAAAGAAATCAAAAAAAAAAAGAGAATAGACTTACCTATTTTATCTTTAGAACAAAGATTCTAAAAAGAGGAAAATAATGTTACGTCCAATCAATATAGAAAAGGAATATGCCAAAAGGATTGTCGAGATGGTTCTAAAAAGCTTAGGTGCAACGGATAAATCTCGGCTAAAAACCTTATTTACCTGGTTATGCTTAAATTTAATAAATATAAAACACATCCATTTACAACTACTACAAGAAGATATGCTTGGATTTAATGGATATAGAACATATCCAAACACATTCACCATAACTGCAAAATAGAAAGGATATATATAAACCAGTAATTTCCGATATAAATAGCACCCAGATATTTTCGCTTTTTAACTACTAATTTAAGTTTTCAATTAAAGGCAACGTTTTACGACTAAGGGAAAAGTCCGCAAATCTCTTTAATAAACAGACTATTAAATCATTTTTCGCCTTATTGTTACTTGCAAATCAAGAATCCCTTTCGGACACTGCTCATACTTCCAGGTGGTCGTATAACAGGTTCGTTATACTCGTCGTACGAAGCGATTAATAGCTAAAGAACGCTTATAGCAATATATACGTATCCACTTCAGCTAAAAGGTTATTTAAAATCTTAATCGTTATTACGGCTAAATTCGACTTAAAGCTAAGTAATACAACGCTGTTAACGCTTTCGCTAACTCCCAGCTACTTTATTGTGACGGCTATGGACTTAACCAACTATTAAACCTAAGTCGTACGGTTTATGTTGGCAGTGGTATCGTGGGAATCTGGGCAACAAAGCGATAGTTACGTCTGGTAATAGCAGATGTAAATTTGGGTAACCAAGTTGTATTGCAAGCTGGTGCAATTTAAACTATGGAAAATAATAAGCGTATTGAATTGGGACAGGGCTCATCGAAGTTGCTATACGCAGAACATCTTAATCAGTGCTTGGGAAGAAATGATGGAACTTCTTAACTATCTCTGGAGCCATTTTGCTATATGAAACTGCATACAAGAGTTGTCAGGTCAGCAGCAATTTATAGACCATCGCTGACCTACTGCCATAGCCGAGTAGGTTGCCGAGATGCCCAGCGGTAAAGCAAATGGAAGTAGGTAGAAACTGTGGCTGCAATAGTACCTGCAGTGGCTGGCAATAGCAGCTGCAGTAGCTAGCAATAGCTGCTGCAGTGGCTGCTGCAGCAATAGCTGCATTTATTCCTGCACCTTATTTTACTTTAATCCTCCCTTTTTACAGCGGAAACCTTCTAACGACGTTGCAAAACAATAAAAATAATCCCAGGCTTAGGGGGACAAAAAAAAATCGGGGTACCCTGCATTATTCCTTGCCATATAAATTCTTATACAAATCCATAAAATCGGTCACTAAAGGGACCTCCCTTAACCGGACCTTCCTGAACCTTACTTACTTCCCTTAATTCGGGCGTCCTTAAAACCTTTTAAAGCTTTGCCTATTATAGGCCGGTAATATATAAAACATTTTAAAATTTCTAACTTTCGAATTTATACAAAACTGACTAATTAATACTTATCCTTTTTAACTTACGCTCCCTTCCGACCGCTATCTAGGTTTTTCTATTTCATATTAAGTCCAAATTACGTCCAAATCTAATCATATGCAGCTGAAAAATATGCATACTACCGTTTACCAGATTGCCGTAGCGGGTACTAATCTTAGGACTTCCAAATCTTATCCAAAATTATATGCAATCCTCGGATCAAAATTATCTTCTACTTTGCCATATGTCGTTCGGTCTGTATTCTCAAAAGTGGTAGGTCGATGATCGGGTCTAGAAATCGATGATTTGGAAGCAAAGGTTCTCGACGACTCTCAGTGGTTTCGGTGACAATGGCTAGCTGCCACTTCGAACGGAAGGAATAGACGTATCGGCTAAGGAATTGTATATAGAACTGTCTGAAACGACCTGATCGACGACAAAATAACCAGTCCCGTCGACATAGCTGTAGGTCTCGGCAAAGAATGTGTGCGAACTTGTTTGATTCGACCTAATCAATAGGAAACTGACTGATCCCGGCGATGCAGCTAATAAAAGCTGGCTGCAACTGCAATTGCTGACGAATTTCTAATAGCGGCGTTAACGGCGATGACTTTGTTAGCTAGGCTGTCGCTAGCCATGGCTAACAGCGGACTGAAAAGACGTATCCGTACAGAAAATCGTATGTAAAACTGTCGGGACTGTCCTAATCAAGACGAAATCAACCCATTTTAGACGACGTTGCTAATAAAAAACTAACTAAAATAAGCTGTTGTTAACGGCGAGACAATAACTGGCTGAAGAACAAATGGCTGTAGCTAATATGGCTGATCATTACGGCAGGGTAGTTATAAACTTTTCTAACAGAAAAATGTATAGGAAACTATCAGAATCGTCCCGATTAAAATGCTTGAAAAGACAGAAACAATTATTTGGATCTTAGAAGCTATTTCTGAACAAAAAACGAATCGAAAAAAGATAATAGAAATTCCTGGAAACAACCGATTAAAAGAATTCTATATATAAATCAACTAAGAAAAGCCTGCCATCGAGATCAAAAACCGGCAGCCAATTAAAAGGTGTCCGATTGTTAATCGATAATCGCAGGTTCGATCCTTTTTTAGGAACCAAATGAATTGGGATAGGGCTTATCGAAGTTGCTATACGTAAAACATTTTAATTAGTGCTTAGGAAAAAATGATGGAACTTTTTAACTATCTTTGAAGCTATTTTACTATATAAAACTGCATATAAAAGTTGTCAGGTCAGCAGCAATTTATAGACCATCGCTGACCTACTGCCATAGCCGAGTAGATTGCTGAGAGGCCCAGCGGTAAAGCAAATGGAAGTAGGTAGAAACTGTGGCTGCAATAGTGCCTACAGTGGCTGGCAATAGCAGCTGCAGTAGCTAGCAATAGCTGCTACAGTGGCTGCTGCAGCAATAGCTGCACCTATTCCTACACCCCACTCTACTTCAGTATATATAATAAACGGAATCCCTGTGGATCCGTTTATTCTTCCGGATCCATTTTCTGTAATTCTTATAAATCCGAAAATCTCTTTGGATTTATATTATATTGATCCGTTCGGACCCGTAAAACTATTCGGATCTATGTTACATAACCTAAGTTCTTATATCGGAGGTAATCCGCATAATTTCCAACTGTCTGCCAATGGGCCAAGCTCGTTTGATTATAATACGATCTTCTTCTTTCCAGAATTCTTTCCTTTAAAGATTTGTTTGTCGTATTTGTTTGGTAAGTATTTTCCTTTTTTACATATTATTAATTTTCGTTGCTTTCATCTTTATACCTAACCGTATCGAAAAGCAGACCTTTCGCGAGCGTCTTAACCAAAAGAAAAAACGTAAAGATTTAACTGCTTACATTCGAAATTAGTATTTCGAAGTTATGCCGTATTTTACGTGTTTTAAATATAAGGAAGAATGCGTTATGATAAGAAACGTAGTTCGTTGTAAAAATTATGTCTTAAAGAAAAAAAAGGTTGCAATAATTCGGGTATCTCTTTTAATTTCTTGCATAATATTATTAAGGAAACGGAACGTTTAAAGCGCGAGGAAATCTTAGCCGAAAAGCGGCTGCTTTAATCACAAAAAGAAATAAATAAGGCAATCGCCCGTTTCCAGTAATTACGTTATCAGCAAGAATTTCTTCAGTTTAAGGGTATTGAAATAGTAAATCGTAGGCTTCAGTTTTTAAACGAACTGAAGGAATAAGAAAGATTGGAACGCGAAACGGTTTTGCGGGCCGTATAAATTACGCGAACCATAGACTTTTCGGAATGGCCTGGGGTTGAATATACTAATTGGCCGTTATTGGGCGACGTAAACTAAAGTACGTTTAACCCTGGTACTTTCGGCGTTGCTGGTATAAATTCTTTAGGAATCGTTAGGTACTCGTAAGGTTTTTCGCAGGTTCCTAGGTGTTTTCAGAGTTTGGGTAATTTTTTTACTTGATTAGGTACTGGGTAAATCCTTCTTCTTTGCGTACGTCCAGTATTTTTTTCCGCCTCGTAAATTAGTACATTTTCCATAACTTTTTCGTCTTATTCCGTACTGACTTTGATTATATCTGCTGTTAACTTTAATAAGGAAATATAAAAAATTGAATAGAGCTTACTCTTCGGCGGCAGTTCGAATTTATAGTTGTTTTCCGAGATTTCTTTAGCGATTTTGTATAGGCCGATGTATTTGAAATTAAGTTTTTTGTTTAGCCTTTTGGTTTAGATATTTTTAGTAGTTAGGTAAACTATTTCCCCTTCCGAAAAGGTTGGTTCCTTTAACATTTTTAGTTGTAGTATTTGCTTATTTGGTCGCGTATAAATTTAACTTTTGATATTATTTTTGCGTATAGTTGTTTCACCTGTATTAACGTAAAAATTACTTTAACGTTAGCTGGTTTATTTTTGTATAAACCTCGGTAAATTTTAGATATAAAATTAAAATTAGTAGTTACTAGCGTCGTTTTGATATTTTCGTAGTAATTAGTTTTATAGGTTAAATATTCAACTGGTAATTTTTCGACTTAGTTGTTCTGTTCGTAATTAACATAATATCGTAAATACGTTTTTAATGTTTGGTTAGGTTTTTTTGTTTATCCGTTTATTTGGGGTTTAAATGCGCTGGATAATTTATAATTTGATCCAAGTTAAGCTATTAATCCTTGCCAGAATTTGAAAGTAAAAGTACTACCTTTATCCGAAGTATTTTCCTTTGAAAATCCGTAAGTACCGAAAATATATTTAAGGAAAATGTATACGAATTATTTTATATCGGTATTTTCGTTATAAGGTAAGATATAAAGAAATTTCGTAAATCGATTAACGATTACGAAAGTGCTGTTGTAATATATTTTTATAGCTGGGTCTTTTAATAAAGAAAGCTTGGTAATTAAGTTAAATATAATCGAATCTTATGGTCGCTTAGCGATTGGTAAAGGTTATGATTTTCCGTAAGGTTTATGTTATCGTACTTTTGCTTTGGCGTAGATATCGCATTATTGTATTACCTTTTGTAATTTAATCTTTATTTTAGGAAAATAATATATCCGTTGTAAGCGTTTTAGGGTTGTGTAAACCCTTGGGTATTTATATACCGGATGTTCGTATACGTTTCGTACTAGGTCCTTTTATAGGTTTTTAGATACCTATATCTTGTTTATTTAATGCCTTGCTGGTTGATTAATATTCTATTGTTAAATACGTTAATATATATTAGGTGGTATTACTTGTATCGCGGTAATACGTTGCTACTTTAAATATCTTTCGAGTGTAATATCGAAGAATATTTGTTATATTTCAACTTTTAACTTTTTTAAGTTAGGTCCTTTGTTAAGTGCGTTTGTTTTGCCATTTTTTAATCCCTTTTAATGGATAATAATATAGTTAAATTCAGAAAGGTTTTTTGCATAGCGAAATTATTTCCCGACATGTTCTCGTATCGTAAAAAAGTATGTAATATTTTTGTAATCCGTATATACCCCGATTTGGTATATGTTATCTTTAAGGTAATATTTAAATGTCTTAACGGTATTAACGATAATTAGGAATTCTTTATCGGCAATGGAATAATTCAATTCGGCTTTATTTAACTTGTAAAATTAGAACGTAATCGGGTAAAGTTTCCCTTAATCGTTTCGATGTTTAATTATAGCTTTTAGAACGTAATCTGAAACGTCGAGTTTTAGCTTAATTGGTCTTTTTGAGTCGTATATAATCAGTACTAATTTATTAGTAAAGGGGTTCTTAATTTGCTCAAAAGCTGTTTTTTTTCAAAGTGTATTTAAATAATTTGTTCTTAATAAGTTCCATTAATAGTATGGCCATTTTGCTAAAATTACCTATAAATCGTCGGTAATAACTGGCGAATTTAAAAAATACTTATATTTTCTTAATATTAATAAGTTGTATTTAATTCTTAACTGCTAATAGCTTTTTAAGGTTTATACGAATTTATTCTAGCGTAATAATATGTTTTAAACATTCGATTTTCTGTTTATAAAACTAGCTTTTTCGGTATTAACTAAAAGTTTGGCATTTCAATACGCTTATAAAACCTGATAAACGTATTTTTCGTACATTTTTTCCGTTTTTAAGTAAATAAAATGTCGTCGAGGTAGCAAATAACAGAAATATCTAGGTATTTTTTCAATATATAATTTATTATTCGTTAAAAAGTTGCTAATACATTACTTAATTCTATAAAGGTAATCAGGTATTTATATAAGCTATATTTCGTTTTAAAGGTTATTTCTTATACGTATTCTTCCTTAATTCGAGTTATATTATAGCTATTTCGAAAATCGATAGCTGTAAACTATTTTGTTCTGCACAGGCGATCTTTTATTTCAGGAATTAATTGTAACGGTATTTTATCTTTAACAGTAATATCGTTAAATTGTCGATAATCCATTACGAATCGAAACTTTTCCCTTTTTTCAGTCCGAAAAATATAAGGTATTCGGCTAATAACTTAAAACGTCGAATTTATCCGTTTCGAAATCTATTTTCGAGGTAATCGCGGAATATATATAGTTTTGTATAATTTAAGTTATATATCCGATAAAGAACGCTACTTTTGCTATCTTTAAAAATTATTTCGTAATCCTATTTATTATGCTTTAGTAATTTGATATCAAGTTATTTGCCAAATAATTTGTCGTATTTGTAGTACTATGGAAATACCTTAATTATTTATTTTGGTAGTTTTTCGAGCGGTCGTTTTAAGTTCTTATTTATCTGCTTAAATTTTGCTTTAAAATTAGTAATAATACGTTATATTCTTCTGTTATGCTTTTTTTCCCTTAATATGTCGTATTACTTTAAGTAGTAAAGTTTCTACCGTTTCTTTATATTTAAATTCGTTTACCTTATCGATTGAATATGAAGACGTTTCGTCGTTTGACTTCTTTTTAGAAAATAAATCGTAATTTATTTTGCAGGTTTTATAGTTAATAAGCGGGTTATATTATTCTAACCATGGCAAACCTAAGATTAAATTGAAGCTTTTATAGTGATAACGTCGAAATTAATAATTTATCTTTTTCTTTCGGCAAAGGTTTTAAGGTAAACAATTTCGTATCGAACCTATCCATCGTCGTAGCCAAATATTTAACCTTCGGCATTTTCGATTTCGTAAGGGTATTCCTTATCTTTTTATAATAGCCATAGTTCGTTAATTACTTTTTGGGCGATATAATTATCTTTTGTTGTGCCGTAGTCCACAAATACGGTATGTCGCTTATTTTTAATTCGTATTTGTACCGTAATAGGTTTTTTTTCGTATTGTTTTTATTACGTTTAAAGCTCTTTTAAGGTGTTATTATTGACCTTTGTTTTTTTCTGCCAACCTGTAGCCCTATTATAGGTGGCTTAAATCTTTTGGGCTGTTTCTGAATTGCTGAATTCTTTTTCCGAATCGTTTGTTTTCGTCTTAGATTTATTTTAACTGTTGCTCCTATTAATGTAACGTTGTTATTAACTATTCCACTTGGTTTTAGAATTTTTTTTGGTAATATACTTTAACTTTAGGACTTTCCAGCTTTTATTCGAAAAGGAGCGAATTTCTTCCTCTATAGCTAATCGTTTTTCTAGTTCTTCCGTAAAAGCTAGTTAAATTTGTAAATTGGTAATCATTTTCTGGCAGTGCTTTTCTACTGTTCTTTGGATAATTTTTTTTACGTTTGGTGATCGTTTTTATTCGTAATAGCACTGGGGTTTATATACAAGGCAGTACTTTTTTCCTGGCCAGCTTCTAGTAGCTGCCAACTCGTCGATTTCTTCCATCGTTGCCATTTTGCGTATATGACGGTACCATTTCTAATCTTTGGAATTCTTTCCAGTTCGATTTTTGAAATCGAAACCTTGTTGCTAGATGCGCGTAATTCGCCGCGTAATATTTTTTTTTCGTCCTTATATACTTTGTATTGGAGTCGTCGACAGCTAACCGCGTAAAGTTTTTCGTGCCGATCGGGTTCTTTTAGGCACAGGTTTTCGTCATATTCTTGGTATTCCTTTAACTACGCGTCAAATACTGACTGGTTGCTTTTCTGCTATCGTTTCTGCTGCGCGCAGGTAGGTGGCTTGTCGTCGCTCAGCTTTTTCCATCTCTCGTGCTCCTGTAGCCATTAGGTGATAATAAGTCCAGTGGACCTAGCTTTTTTGGCGCTTCGGGCTTTTACCTGGGATAGCTTTTTTGCTTTTCTTATTCTCTGTCGCACCTTAGATAAAGGGTTGTTATTATTTCTAGCGCAGATTATGTTAATCGTTTTTCTGTTACCAGGTTCCTTTTTGTGCTAGTTTTTAAGGATTAAGGCTTAATGTGCTTTTTTCGGGTTCCTGCATTTTCGTGCAATATGTCCGAGCTTACTACAATTATAGCAAGTAACGGATCTCTTATTTTTCGACTGGATGGCCCTTAGTTTTATAGGTATTAGTTAAGTTTTATAAAAGGTGGAAGGCGTAAGGCGCCTTTAACTTTGGCTAGTTCCTTAGAACTTGGACCGTAGGGCGAATTGTTTACGTAGTTCCTGTCGTCGTTCAAACTATTGTTACGAATTGAGATCTCCCGTTGTCTGCGGGAAACCAAAAAGGGGAATGACCTCGGGTCGGGTAAATTTCGGTGCCAAGAACGGTTTTTGCGGAGCCTATAGAGATACTTCAGAGATACCTTAGAGATACCTTAGAGATATTATAGAGATATTATAGAAACTAGGCGGAAGTTATACTGAAGAGAAAAGGATATATAAGATTTTTATGTTTCCTTGTAAATAGTACTTACTTAATTTCGTTCTTTAGTTATTAATTTAAGTTTTTAATTAAAGGTATCGTTTTCCGATTAAGGGAAAAGTCCGCAAATTTTTTTAACGAACACATTACTGAATTATTTTTTACCTTATTGTTATTTGCAAATCAAGAACCTTATTCGGATATTGATTATACTTTTAGGTGGTTGTGTAATAGGTTCGTTACATTTTGATAGCTTTTTGATTAATAGCCGACGAATGGTTTAAGGCTTAATTAGGCATAAGCTTTCTTGAATTTAATAAAGACGATATTACAGAACGGCGTTTAAAAAACGATATATCCGATCGTTATTATTAGCTAGTAAAGGATCGATATTTGGATTAAAACATTTTACCCTTTATTAAAGAAGTCCTTTTTTTAATTAATAATATGGCTGTCTTTATTATTCGGTTTTAAGGAGGACCTTTTTTTTTTTTTGCAATAATTTTTCCCGGCTTTTAAGGAAATTATTAAGGTCCAGGAAAACGAACCAGAAGAGGAAGGAAAAGAATCCGACAGTCCGAAAGGTAAGGAAAAAGAACTTACGATTAACGACAAGCTGCGTACCTTAATAATTAAATTTTAGGCGATGAAAAGGGAAAATGCTAAATTCGTTCGATAATAAAGGTTTTCGACATTGCCTTTATTTAACGCGAATTAATTCCGCGAAAATATTATTTTACCTTTTGCTTATTATGGAATGTTAAAAGTTAAAGGTTATAAGCTAACTTTTTTAAAACCTTACGACGGTATTACAGATATAAAAAGATTTTTGGTTTAGGTTAAACTTTACCTTAAGTTTTATGAGAATTTTTTGATGGAGGATTATTAAAAGGGAATGGTTATTTTTTAGCTGCTTGCTGGAAAAATTTTTTTATGGTTCGAACTTATTATAAACGATTACTTTGCAAACTATTCTAATTAATTTTCCGACTTAATTAATTATATTTTCGGCAATTATAAACATTTTGAAGAAAAAATGCGAACTTTGTTTGGAAATTCCGATAAAGAATAATATACGGTCGAACAGTTGCATTTTTTTTAGCAAACCAAGTTAGTAACCGAATATGCGACTAAATTTAATCGCCTTATATTAATTTCCAATTTCCTAGAAAACGTATTGTTTTATTTTTTTTATAACGGTTTAAAATTACAAGTTAAAGATGAAATGTATAAAATGCCCAAAATTAACCCTTTTTAAGATTATATTAACAAAATTATTATTACCGATCGACGTACCTTTAAAAGGTACTTGGAGAAAAAGAGATCCGATAGAAAAAAAAACGATTAAAGCTTTAGTAATAAGTTTTAAAAAACAAAAATAAGGACAGGACTTAAAAGGAAGCGAATATTACTTTTAGGAAGCTTAAAAAGGATAAATCGAATATTGAATACTTTAACTATGGTAAGAAAGGTTATTATAAGAACGAATATCGTTTTTTAGCTAAAAAGAATTTTAGGAAAAAAGGGATTCTTTAAAAAAAACCCGAACGGCCGAATAAGAAACAGATAATAGGAGCGAAAAAGAGAAAGAAATCAGTTTTACTTTTTTCCAGCAGAAATATACCATCGCGACGACTTACTATAAACCAAACGGCGACCTAGAGTACGAACGTTGCCCGATTTGCCAGAATTAAATAATTAAAGCCTGTAAGTATTATCCCGGACAACCAGCCTTTAGAGTAGTTATAAGGTTAAGATGCAAATATTATTTAAATGTGCAGAAATGCGAAATATATTACGAATATGGCTAAATGCGTCCAGAATTTAGCAATTACGGGTAGAAAACCCGTAAATCCAGCGAACCTTTAAAACGGATAGTATATTTCAAAACCGAAGCCCTTAAATAGGATTCTGTTAATAAGTACGGATTTTTTCATTTTTCGGCCTGTAACGATAACGATTATCTAATTTACTTTCGAGCAAAGAAAGATAACGATTATTAGCCCGGTTAGGACGAAAAAACCCTTACAGAATTTAATAACGATTATAGATATATCGAAATTCCCTAATGGCCCGAATACCTTCGATCTTATTATTTGTACCCCGATTCGGATCAAAGCCGAAAAGCTATTGCTTAAAGTTATTTATGCTATACCTTTATGCTATGTTTAATGCATGAACTTTTAGATATGGAAATAAACCTTGCAGAAATCTTAACTTCGAATTAAAAGCTTTTCCAAACGTTAAAGGTAAAAATTATTAAGGTAAAATGCCAGATTAGCTAACGAAAGTGGTATATTTGCATGGACGACAAGTATACTAAGTACGCAGTTAAAAAAGCCCGCGAATAAAAACGCCTTTTAGCAAACAAAACTACGAAGTTAAAAAACGATAAAAGCCTTCGAAATTAAGGCATCGAAAAACTTTGCAAATTAAGACCTTATATAAAATAAGAAAAGGATTACGAAGCCAAATCGAAATTCTTATTTAATACCAAAGCCAAATTTTCAAAGCCATAATTAACTTTAAAGCAAAAGGCAATTTCATTTCGCCAGCAGTAACCGAAAAATATTACATTCCTTAAAGGTACAAGCTAAAGTCCTATAAGTTACAAACAGTTGATAAAAATCTTTCCCAATACGATAGCGGACGAATCCTTAAAGAAATTAAAAAACTTTTAATATAAATCCAAAGGTACCAAAAGCATCTTACTCTGGATATCGCCGATATATCAGGTTACGATATTATTCTGGGAATGCCATAGCTTAATTCCAGTAATCCATTAATCAACTGGAAAACTCGCCAGCTTTCTTGGAACCACGAATCAACTCTTGTTAAAAAAGGGTCCAAAAAAGTTTGCTACATTATCCGGGAAGTCAAAATATTAAATTCTGCCAGTACCATACTTCCAGAATATCAGCGATTCGAACGACTTTTTAAGGATAAAAAAAACTACGAACTGCCTTTATACGGATAATAAGATCATCGCATACCTATTAAAAAAGAATATTACCTCAAGCTTTACAAAATCTACTATATAAATCCAAAAAAGGCAAAAACCTTATAAAAAAACATCCAGTTAAACCTAAAGAAAGGTTATATTCAGCCATCCGAATCCCCCGTAGGATACCCTATACTTATAATACCCAAAATTAAGGACGGCAAGCAAAAAATCGATTAAAATAAAAATCCGGTTTATCGACGCGTAGTCGATTATCGACAGTTAAACGATATCATTATTAAAAACGGATATCCTTTAACCTTAATAAATACCTTAAAGGAAAACGCAAGCAAAGCTAAATAATTTACTGCATTAAATTTTCGAAACGGGTACTACCGCATTAAAATAACAAAAGGAAAAAAATAAAAAATTACTTTTCGAACGATATACGGGCATTACGAATATCGAATTATACCTTTAGGACTTATTAACGCCCCTGCCAGTTTCCAACGCCTAATTATAACCATACTTAGGAAATTCCTAAATAAATATATCTTTATCTACCTCGACGACATCCTCATCTATTCCGAAACGTTAAAAAAATATAAGAAACATATTTTCCAGGTTCTTAAAGCTTTAAATAAAGCAAATATCCGAATTAACCCCGCCAAAAGTATATAACATACGCAAAAGCTAAATTATTTAGGATTTACCTTTACTTCCGGTTAAATTCAAATCCAGGACTCCAAATTAAAAGCAATTAAAAACTGGCCCATCCTTAATAAGGTAACCGTTACCGATATCCGGCAAATCTTAGGATTTACGGGTTATGTACGTAATTTAATTAAGGGATATAAAAATATTATTAAACCTTTAACGAAACTTACTACTAAAAAATATGTTAAAAAAAAATTCGAACTTTTAAAAAAAACCAAAAAAGCTTTTCAACTACTTAAAAACGAAATTACCAAAGCGCTAATAATAAGATTGCCCAACGCCGACAGAAAGAAACGCCTAAAAACAAACGCCTTAAATTATGCCCTAAACGTAATTCTGGAACAACAAAAAGATAATAGGAAATAATACCTAATAACCTATTATTCCAAAGCCCTTCGAAACGCAAAACTCCGATACAAGATCTACGACAAAAAGCTGCTAGCGATTATCAACGCTTTTAAAAAATGGGAACCTTTCCTTAACGGAACCAAAAGCCTTTCGATATCTACTTAAATTACAAAAACCTTACCCGGTTTATAACAACTCAAAAACTAAACAAACGCCACGAAACTTAAATAATTTTCCTATCAAAATACAACTTCCAAATCCACCATATCAAAAAAAAAAAAAAAAAACATCTAAGCAAACATCTTAAGTCGCAAAGGAAATTACGACTCCAAGGTCCCGAAACGTCGAATGCAAATACTGCAACAAACTAAGGACGGTACCCTACGGTTATGTAAAATACTAAAGCAACCTACCCCAGAACTTTTAACGGAATTCCGAAATTCCTATAATAAAAAAAAAACAAAAAAAAATGCAACAGTTAAATAAACAACCTAAAAACCAACTGTTATACCGTAACAAAATCTACATCCCTCGAAACCAACAAAAGCAATTCGTCAAAAAATTCTACGAAAATCTATTATACGGATATCAGGATATCTTCAAAACCACCAAACGATTGCAGGAAAAATACGACTTTCCAAAACTTCGACGAATTGTTAAGCAGGTAATCAAAGATTACAATATCTACAACAAAACAAAAACAACCTAACATAAACCCTATAAACTTTTACAGCCTACAAATATTCCAAAAAAAGCTTAAAACACCATTACTTAAAATTTTATTACCGGTTTACCCCTATCGAAAAACCCCGTTACTAAAATTCAATACGATAGAATATAGGTAATCATTAACAAACTTACCAAATATAAATACTTCCTACCTTTCAAAAAAAACGCAACGGCAAAACAACTACCTTACGCCTTTATCCGATACTACCTCGACAAACATAAAATACCAAAAAAATTATCTTAAACAAAAACAAACTTTTTACATTAAAGTTTAATACCAACTTTTTTAAGCAAATAAGCGCTAAGCTTAAATTCTCGACAGCATATTACCCACAAACAAATAAACAAACAAAACGTCTAAATCAAACGTTGGAGCAATACTTAAAAAATTACATCAACTACCAGCAAAATAACTAGGTTAAACTTTTTCCACTAGCTTAAATAACCTATAATACCTTTATTAACGAAAATATAAATATTTTTCCCTATACAGCGGTATATAGTCACCAAGCAAAAACTTAACGGCCAAAATAACCATTAAACGAAGCTCCAAAGTTAACCGCGAAAACTTTTCGAACAAAAACGGTAATAACTAAAATCCAAACAGTATAAATCCGCCTACAAAATAAGTTACAATTCCTCCAACAAAAAATAACCCAATATTACAATAAAAAAAGAATTAAAGGACCAATTCTGTCAAAAAGAAACAAAATTTATTTGCTACGCCAAAAACAAAATACAACTTCGAACATTTCCCAAATCAAAACAAAAAAACCTAATAATAAGCTTAATTTCAAAAAGCTTAATCCGTTTAAGATCGATAAAGTTATTTCCAAAATTAACTACCGACTATCACTACCTAAAGCGATAAAAATACACCCTATTTTCCATATTTCTTTACTAGAACCCGCACCCAAAAACGCTCCACTAAAAACCAATCTAAAAATCGAAAAAAACGACGATAAATACAAAGTTAAACGAATACTGGATTTTAAAGTAATTAAAAATAAGGTCCAATATTTAATCAAATAAAAGGATTACCCATACGAAGAAAATATTTAAAAACCCCTTAAACACTTAGCAAACGCGAAAAACTTAATTGAAACGTTTTACCGTTAAAATCCTAACCGACCGACTCTAATACGGCCAAGGTCGCAAGCGATAACGGCCCGATATCCAAGTTTAACCCTAGGCCGCTTCAATCGAAAGAAATAAAAATTTCCGCCGCAACGTTTATTTCTAAAGCAAGCAACGCTTGCTCTACTTCCTTACGACGCTATTCCATTTTTTCCCTTTCCTTATTTAATCTTTCTTATTCTTCTAATTCGTCCACGGAACAAAGCCCGTAACGAATCATTTCTACACCTTAACGTTGTAAAAAGTCTTGTTAACGGCTCAACCTAATCAACTTAACCATAACTTCTATTTGCAGTTGCTACAGGTTTAACAATACTTCCTCGGCGACCCGTTTCTCACGATTAATCCGCGCCTTTTCGGACCGGATGTTTTACAACGACTTCAGAAAAATGTTAATAACCCCACAAGGCACATTAACCTCATAACAGTACTAGCACTTTTTTCGCCCTTCAACCATTTTATACTCCAGTTTCAGATTTTTGCAACGTTTACAAAGCATAACTAGGTATCCAAAATCCGAAATAAAAAAGATTAAGTTTTTTCGACTTTCGGTAAAAGATTTAACGCGTTTTCGTAATGGACCTGACATAATGTTAATTAGGAACTAATAATCCAAGGAAATAAAGAACGAAAAAAACGTACCTATTTTTGGGACAAAAATCTCGAAAGGAAGGGAATGGTATTACGGATTGAAATCTCCCGTTATCTGCGGGAAACCAAAAAAGGGAATAACCTCGGGTCGGGTAAACTTCGGTACCAAAAACGGTCTCTACGGAACCCACAAAGATACCTTAAAGATACCTTAAAAACACTTCAAAGACATTACAAAGATATTACAGAAACCAGGCGGAGGTCATACTAAAGGGAAAAGGATATATAAAACTTCCATGTTTCCTTATAAATAGCACCTACTTAATTTCGCTCTTTAGCTATCAATCTAAGTTTTTAATCAAAGGTATCGTTTTCCGATTAAGGGAAAAGTCCGCAAATCTCTTTAACGAACAGATTACTGAATCATTCTTTACCCTATTGTTACCTGCAAATCAAGAACCCCATTCGGATACTGATCACACTTCCAGGTGGTTGTGTGACAGGTTCGTTACAACTATCTGTTGTCGATTTTTACGGTTTTAGCGATATATTTGTCGAATGCGTTAGGTTGTTCGATATTAATGATTTCGTCCTTAATATCGTCCTTTAGATTTTTGTAAAAGACGTCGATCAGAGCGTCGTTTTCATTATTTACCTATCCTGCCTTAGATATAAAGTTCCTGAATTCGACGCCGTACTTAAAAGCTAGTCCTTTTTATTTAAGCTGTAAAAGGTCCTATACAGCCTTTCGTTCCGCGTCCGGGTTGTCGAAGTTGTCCTTAAGCTTTTGTTCGAAATTGGCGTAATTTTCAAAGATTTTTTTCGTGGCCGTTTGCTGGTTGTTTTCCGTATTTTCCAGGTAGTTTCGTAACGTAAGTTCGAATCAATTTAAAGCGTTCCCTTTAAGGAATCCTGTTATAACAAGGATCCTGTCGGCGTCGTCTTCGACCCTTTTCAGTCGTAAATATATTCTGATCGGGGTTAGGAAGCTTTAAACGTTTTCTATGCTATCATAGGGTTCGGGTTTTTTGACCCTAAGTTTTAGAGTGACGGTTGTTGGTACGGGGTCGGCTAGAACGTCGGTCTTAGCAATGAGCTGTTGGATATAGAGCTTAAATTGCTAAATGCTTTCTTGTAATTGCTGAACTAGAGTAGGAATGGCGGCTTCGGTGTTAATCGACATTCTAACAGTATTAAATATTGTTTAAAGTTTGACGGTATTACTATATAAAAGCTTATAACGTATAACGGCTATAAGCTTAACTAATTATTAAACTTAAGTCGTACGATTTATATTAATAATAGTATTATAGAAATTTAAGCAATAACGTACTAGACAAGCGAGCTGGACAGACAAGCGAGCTGGACACCTTTTTCTAACCATCCAACCATCTTACTTCAATTACTTATTTCTCAACAACCACAATATGGAGCGACTTACAAAAGTATCTAGAATGAACCTAGCCGTTCAGGCTAAAAGAAATAACCCGAAACTTAGTTACAGAAAGCTTAGTTTTATTTATAAAGTTCCATATTCCACCTTAGAGGCGCGTTGCAACGGTAGACCTTCCCGCGCCGATATTATCCCCAATGGGCGAAGATTGACGCCGACCGAAGAAAAATCCATTGTCGACCGAATCCTTGACTTAGATACGCGAGCGTTTCCTGTCCGGCTTTGGCACGTTGAAGATATGGCGAATTTATTGCTTGCTTAACGCGTTGCAATACCCGTTGGAGTTAAATGGGCGTCGAATTTTGTTAAACGGCAATAATAACTCCAGACGCGTTTAAATCGGAAGATCGATTATTAACGGATTTTATTCGAAAATCCAGAAACGTTTTGCAAGTGGTTCGAGCTTGTTCGGGCCATTATCGCAAAATACGGTATTGTAGAAGAGGATATTTACAACTTCGACGAAATTAAATTTTTAATAAGGCTTTTTATGGCGACGAGCATGGTAGTTACCAGTACTGAAAAACGTAAAAGATTTAGATAAGCGCAATAAGGTAATAAAGAATAGGTTACAGTTATCCAAACTGTTAATTTCTAAGGTTGGATTATGCCGTTATTTATTATTATGGCAGGGAAAAATTATCTTAGGTCCTGGTACCGCGATAACATATTGCCAGCAGCCGATTAAAAGATCGCATTAAGTAATAATAGCTGGATAACAAATAAATTAAGTCTCGATTAGATTTAGCATTTTAATAAGCATACTTAAACGCGTACGAAAAGTTCGAAACGTTTCTTTATCCTCGACGGCCATAAAAGCTACCATTCGATAGAATTCGAAAAATATTATACTAACAATAACATTATTACGCTTTGTATACCCGCGCATTTTTCGCATCGGTTTTAATTTTTTAATGTATCTTATTTTTTAATTTTGAAACGCGTTTATTCGCGCTACATCGAAAACTTAATGCGACGCCATTATACCTATATTGCCAAAGAAGATTTTCTCGCCGGCTTTTACGACGCGTTCCAAGTTGCTATAACGTCCAGCAATATTAAATCTGGATTTGCAAAAGCTGGTTTTGTTCCATTCGATCCTAATAACGTTTTTTCCGAATTAAAGGTTCCTCCAGTTATGCCTACGCCGACCGTTTTCCCGCTAACCTCCGCCGGTTCCATTTATTTCCCGCCCGCGAAAACCTTTAAGAATATTAAGGAAATAACGCAGTAATCGCATTATTTGCAAAAAAAGATTAGAAATTAATAAGGTAGCTCGTTAAATAAAATGGCTATATCGGTTTATTTTTTAATTAAAAGTTATTTATTAATTTTGTATGAAAATAATTTTCTTTGGAAAAAAACTACCTAATTGCGCAAAACGAATTATATCTTAAGTAAACGTCGCAGGACCAAAAATAAACGTCTTTAAAAAGGGGGAACATTTATTATACAAAAGGGACAAATTTTCTTGGCTCAGAAAAAAGGGGGTAGTAAAAAAATGCAGCTAACAGCAGCTAAAAAGGGTCGTCATAAAAGGGTTAAAACCAAGGAACGGAAGTGTGGCGTTTGTGGCAAGCCTGGACATAATGCGCGTACTTGTGACGAGGTTGTAGATACGTCTAGCGAAGAAGAATCCGATTGATTTAAATCAATGCGATGTATTGTTGTTAAGTTATTTGAATTTGTTGTTACGAAGTGCCAAAAAGTGTCCAGCTCGCTTGTCTGTCCAGCTCGCTTGTCTGGTACGTTAAAGCAATAATTACGTTTAATAATAGCAGATAGAAATTTAGGTTATTAAATTATATTGCAAGTGGGTACTATTTAAATTATGAGAAATAATAAACGTAGATATCTTAAATGAAATCCCTTTAGATCCGTTTATCCTTCCGGATTTATTTGCTGTGATCTCTATGGATCCGAGAATCCCTTCGAATTTATATTACACTGATCCGTTTAGATTCCGTAGATTTATTCGGATCCATGTTACGTAATTTAAAATCTTGCATCGGAGGTAATCCGTATAACCTCCGACTGTCTGCCAATAAGCCAAGCTCGTTTGGCCATAACACTTATAAAGTATATGTAAAAATATTTTAGGATATCCGTATCGTAACAAGATTTTCCTAATCAGGAAGGCATTATATGGATTAAAGGAATTACCTTTTTTTTTTTTTTGGCAGAAGGAATTTACTAAAAGGTTTAAAAATTCAGAAATTAACCCCGTTCCTTATAAACTCTATTATTTATGGGTTAAAAGATGCCTATTTTTTTTATGGACGATATTGTTACGGCGTACCGCAAAATTTAAAATATTCAAAATTCAAAATTAAAATTAAAATATAAATATAAATATAAATATAAATAAAAATTAAAAATTAAAAAATAAAAATTAAAAATTAAAAATTAAAAATTAAAAATTAAAAATTCAAAATTCAAAATTCAAAATTCAAAATTCAAAATTCAAAATTCAAAATTCAAAATTCTAAATTCTAAATTATAAATTCTAAATTATAAATTATAAATTATAAATTATAAATTATAAATTATAAATTATAAATTATAAATTATAAATTATAAATTTTAAAAATTAATAATATTAAAAATTCAAAATTTTAAAATAAAAATTAAAATAAAAATTAAACTTCGTCGATTAGGTAATTTAATAAATAAAGAACGATATACCCTTATAAAAGATAAGGACCTACAGTAATTTCTAAGGATCGAAGTAATTAAAAATAAAGCAAAAAAAAGAATTTAGCTTTTTTAATTTAATTTTATAAGCAAACTGGCTGACATAATCCCAAAAAAGTTTAAATCATTTTCCAAATACGCTAATAACGAACGTCGAATTACTGCCGAATCCTGATTTAACTTATTTAAGGTTTGTTAATAAATATTAAAAGAAATCGGTTTTATCCTATACGTAGCAGTTAATATACACCCCGATATAACCTTTACGGTATCCCGACTTGCCCGATTTAACATAAACCCTAACGACGCGTATTACAAAGCTGCCGATCGAGTTATATTATACCTAATCGGGACCAAAATATTAACGTTATAATTCAGGGATAACGATTCGTTAAATACTTAAAACGACGTTTCTTTTATAGATAATACGATCGATCGAAAAAACTTCTAAGCTTACGTTATACGGCTATTTAGAAAAGTAATAAAATACGGCCGAATAAGTAAAATCTGCAAGGTCGAATAGGTTCAAGCCTTATTTTCCAGGCTGAACCAAATACACAGAAAATTATTACACGATGTAATTTGCACGATAGATACTATATCCAGTATCTTCAAACACGATGATTGATTAATAGTTTTTACGGTTAAGATAAATTAATACCTTAGTTCTATAAAGCTTTACTTTAAAGCCGAATACGTAGTTACCGATAAGCTTCGACCTTAATAAACTTTATGCCCGTTAGCTGGTTCGGCAAGGTTAAATAATATAATTTAAAAAATATTAAGCTTTACGTAATAAACCTTAAAGATAAACTTTAAAGGCAAACCTTAACGGTAAACCTTAAGAATAAACCTTAAAAGTAAACCTTTACGGTAAACCTTAAAAATAAACCTTAAAAGCAAATATTAACGGTAAACCTTAAAAAGAAACCTTAAAAATAAACTTTAAAGATAAACTTTAAGGATAAACCTTAAAAATAAACCTTAAAGGCAAACTTTAACGGTAAACCTTAACTACGTATAAAAGACTGGCATTTTTCCAAGCCTTCGCCAGTCTTACCATTCGATCGTTCCTATAGCATCTTTTCGAATTATCCAAGATAACATGCCGCGCAAGTCCGAATATGCGATACCGGTAATCCGGAACCGCAAAATTTCTCCAGAAATCATTTCATTAACGGTACACAATTTCTACTAAATTTTCGGATAAGCTAAAACTGTCGACACTACTATCGGCCTAAAAAACTTTTTCCAAAAAGATCGATTCCGGCTTTTAATTTTCGGATAGGATCTAATTCGAAAATGTTACGGTAATCGATTTTTATAAGATTATATGCCGAAAAATATGACGATTATAACGGAATTATTGGCGAAACTGGAAGGGGAAAACAGTAACCCGCTTAATAACTTCGACGTTCAGATTTTGGAACGGTATACGGAAAACTACGAGCGATGATTTGCCCGGTTGCTCCGGATTGCGAAAACCGTCCAGAATTTCGACAAAAATCGACGTGGATAGGAACGGGACAAGGCAGTCTGAAGTCGCCTTGGAGTGAAACGCCTGCGAAAGGGATGGGTTTAGTGAAGCCTAGGAATTGAGGTAGCAATCTATCATTTTATCCAATTTTGTCTACACGGTCACGTCTCCTCTAGGGAGAGAATAAGTAAAATGTAATAATTACTTTTATAATAAATGCGGAATTATTTTTCTTTACGTAGACTGCAAAAAAAACCTTATTTAGTTTTCGATTTATTAAAAAATTAGGAATTATCTTAGATATAGGACCGTTAAATATATAATACGACAATTAACAAACTATACGGTTTATCAACGCCGATATCGCTCTTTTACAAATGAAGCTGTGGTACGTAGATATATATAATTACTAGTTGCGAAAACCTACAAAAAGGAATATAATTAAAATAGATTATATACTTACGGGCGACATATTGGCTAATGGATTAACGAAAGCTTTATTACGAAAACCTTTCAGGTATTTCAAAAAGCAGTTGGAATTAATGGATGTTACAGAAGCTTTCGATCGGCGGAGAAACAACCTGCGAATGATTTTAAAGGAGGAATTGGCTTACCTCAGCTAGCTCAGGCCTCCCTAGCTCGTTCTCCAATTTCTTCGAAGTCACTCAAGTACCGCTCTACAACGCTAAAAATTAATCAATCAAATTCCAAATACCCGCAACGAGCCAGCGAGGCCTGAGAACAAGTTTCCCGAAACAGGGGTCCGTTCTCCGCATCGCCAGCAAAATCGTCGAATTTTCTCTTTTTTTCTACCATTAATTCGAATAAAAGCAATTATTTAAATGAAAAATAATCGTTACGCAACTAATTTACTTTCGATAAGTATGATTCTTGATATACGCGTTTAACGAAAGCTAATATATTTACAGGAATATTTTCTATTTTTTCCGGATTATAATTGCAGCTAATACGGCTAAGTTTAGGCCTAGGAAATGGACGACCGTAACGCCCTCGTCCCTGTGACGCAATAACTACCGGTCGTACTATCGTGCACCGGGTTTCTCTAGTATATTCTCTATGGGGAAAGTCCGCATATTAATTTTTTCGGGCGTACGGGTTATAGTTGTTACGTCGCAACCATGAAAAAGTTAAGGTTAATTTAGTCCGGAACGTCCTTTTTCCTGCGACGTAACAACTACCGGTTATAACATTTTTCCATAGACCTTTTAAAGGTAACTTAATATGGGAAAAGCCCGTATATTAATTTTTTCGACCGGACGGGTTATGGTTATTACGTCGCAGCTATAAAAAGATTAGGATTAATTAAGTCTAAAAGGCCTTTTTTGTTACGACACAACAACTACCGGTTGCAACATTCTGCCATAAACTTTCCAAGGGTAAAATAATATGGGAAAACCCCGTCCAGCTATTCTTTTAGGCGTACGGGTTGTAGTTATTACGTCGCAGCTATAAAAAAGTTAGGGTTAGCTAAGTCCGGAACGCCCTTATAGCTGCGACGTAACAACTATAATTCGTACGGGCAAAAAAATAGCAGGACGGGCTTTTCCCATACTAAGTTACCCTTGGAAGGTCTATAGCGAAATTATGCACGCGGTAGTTGCGTTATCGCAGCCATAAAGGCGTTTCGAATAATGGGTTTGCGGAAAAGGGAAAATTTGACTTATTTCTTTAATATTTCCACCAAATTAACCCCGACCGGGCAGTTCTATATACGGCTAAAAAGCTTTTTAAAGCTGTTTATGGCAGTAGTTTTTATTATTTTCCCATTATTTTTATTATTGTTATATTAAGTAGTTTCCAAAGAAAATTTTGGAAATTTTGTATGGAAATGCGGAGAACGGAGCTAAAAAAAAAAAAGGCAACTGGTTATCAGGCCCTATTTTTGAGGTTTTGTTATTTTTGTGGGCCTTCTTCTTAAAAAGGTTTAGTTGATACATTTGACCTTTGCAGCTACTTCTTGATAGAAAGCTCTAGCTACGGCTGCGCCTGCGGCGCAGCCACAACCTCAAAAATAGGGCCTGATCTCGATGAGGCAAGAATTGGCTAATTAAAAGGATTTAATCGCCGGAGGAGAGGTAAAATGGAACGTTGCGGCTTTAGGAAGTGATGAAGTGTGACGGTTAACGCCGTGACTGCGTCGAGGCGTTGAGGGGGTGGGTCAGCTAGCAGGGGGTGCGCTAGCACCCCATATACGGAAAGGCTCCCTTTGATCGGAACATATAGGTTCCGTAACTAGACTCCATAAAAGAGGAGTGCGCGTTTTAGAGCGCCTGCAGCTAGTCATCCAATATAACACAACTGATGTCCCCTATATCTGACACGAATAGCTTTACTTTGGTGGCCTACTTATATATACGTAAATCCATGTGTGTATATTTACTAAAAAAGACGCCCTAATGTACGTACATCAACTTGGGAATAGCCTCATTACTAATCAATCAACTACACTGACGGCTTCAGTGGATTAGTGGATGTATTTTGAGCCCTGATCGAGATGCTTTAAGTCGGTCGCGTTCAGGGCGACAGCCTTGACTTTGACGAGGATCTCATCGGATGAGATGGTCAGTTGGGCAAGTCAATCACTCGGCCGCCAGTCCCAAAGATTGCCTTGTTGAGGGCTAGGTTCAGGACCCAATTGGCGATGTTGCGGTTTGAGACGAGGGCCTTCATGGTAAATAGCGGACAACAGGCGAGGAGAGGGGGTATTTTCCGAAGACGATGAAAACAAGGCATCCAAATATCCAGTGGGTTTCCATCACGGATCCTCGGTGAGAAAAGTATCTCAAGGATCGAACTCTTCGAAGTGGTCACGGTTGTGGCGCATGTCCCCCTTGGAATTTCAATTAATGTGCTCCTTCTAAGCTTGTGACGGCTAGGGGGTTAACTAACTATTAAACCTTAGTCGTACAGTTTATGTTAGCAGTCGTACCGTGGGAATCTGAGCAATAGGGTAACTAGTCACGTTTCGTAATAGCAAAGGTGATTTGCGTAACGAAGTTGTATTGCAAGCTGGTGCTATCTAGACTATAGAAATAACGAGCGTATATATCCTATTCTTGGCTTAAGGTACTCAGACTGGCTCAAACCTTCGTTTGGTGGTTGAGTTCCCTTGAGCCCCTTGAGCCGCTTTGAGCCCGTCTCCTGGCTCAACTGGCTCAAGGTGCCAAGCCCTCGTAGTACCAATCAGACGCATTGAGCCCTTTGAGCCGGTCACAAGCTGCGCTTGGCGATTAGTAAACGACATTCAACACTGTGCGCTATCAACCTCGGCATGATGAGAAATCATAATTCATTACACCGAGTCCGGGAATGCCTCTGAGGCCCCCATGAGAGAGAGACATTATTAATTCTAGAGTATAGCGCCAGAACACAGCTGACTTGTTTTAATTGTCAGAATTCGTCCGCCCGCAATGAACCATAAGGGTCTCCGCCGAAGCCGCCACATTTGGAGCTGATAAACACGCGCTTCCGCGCCTTGGGTTCGAGATCATTCATATCGTTTTTCACTCGTATATCTCTCTTGATACTTATCCGCCCTGCTCCCCCCCCCAAAACCCAAGGTCCTGGTCGCATAACTATGACTCCCTCTACCAAGCGGTCCATTCTTATTACGGGGTATGTAATTCCATACTTGCTGGCTATCCAGCCTTGTAGCGCCTCCGTTACAGGGGGAAAACGCGCATTACTGACACCCTTTGCATTGCGGTAGGGCCTCCAAAGGCGGAGCGGGCAATGCCTTGGCTTTGGCGTTCGCCGCCCAGGGTCTGCGCGTATTTTCAACGGCCCGGTCACTCGAGTCGATGACAAACCTTCAAGAGAATGGTATTGAGACACTCACTCTAGACGTCACCAGCCCAGAGAGCATTGCGTCTTTGAAAGACGAGATCACCAAACGCACCGGCGGCAAGCTTGACATTTTGTTCAACAATGCTGGCACGAGTAAGTCTCTCTGATTCCCGCCCAATACTCGCACTCGTTGCAAACTCTCTCTCGACTTGGCCAAAATCAATCTTCCTGTGCGGACTTGCCTAACAAGAGATGCAGTGTATGAGGCTCCGGCTATCGAAGCCGACCCCTCCCGCGTCAGGAAAATGTTCGACACGAACGTCTTCGGCGTATTCGACGTCGTGGCGGCCTTTGCCCCTCTCCTGATCTCTACGGTACCCAACTCTAGCAGCTCTCCGACCGTCGTCAACGTTGCCTCAATCCTGGCGCGCATGCCCTTCCCCTTCTCATCCGCCTACAATGCCACAAAAGCAGCGGTATCTGCCTACTCGGATACCCTCAGATTGGAGCTCAGCCCTCTTGGTGTTCGAGTCGTCACACTGTTCATGGGCGAGGTTTCCACTGGGCTCATGTCTACGGACAGCATCAACTTCGGGCCGGATAGCCTGTATGCCGACGTCGAGTTCAAGGTGAAGGACAGATCTCAGCGCCACGCCATGGCGTCCATGACCCCCGCCGTCTTTGCTCAGCAGGTTGTTCCCGGGGTTTTGGGTACCAACCACAGTAGCTACATCTGGAAAGGCACTAACGCATTCATCGTTTGGTTGCTCAACGCCATTGGGCCTCAGAAGGTGTTCGACTCGAATATGAAGAGCGCCGTGGGGCTTGACGACGAGAGCTTGCGCAAAAAGATCTACGAACGGGGCCAGCGACTCGTTCGGCCCTCTTGAGCGATCAATACCGTTATCAATGGAGCAGCGGGGCAATCCCTACATGCTGCAGGTAATACTTGTATAATATGTTGATCTCGTGGTAGGCTCTAGGTCTATTGATTTTCTGGGCGGTTATTTTACTTGGCAGGAGATTTTGAGACCCGACCTACACACGGCAACTTTCCTCTGTACGACCCTCCTTGTCTACCGCAATAACTCTCGAAATTCGGCCAACGCTTAAAAAAGGGTTCTAACTGTATATAACAGTGATTAGCAGTAATTGCTAGCGCTTAGCCTCTTATAACCTAGCTGCAGTTTATAGCAAATATCAAACTTTGGGTTCGTTACCAGTAATTCGATATTATTAATTATTTTAAGATAAAAGTATGAGGAACTATATGTATATATTAAGAACTAATTTAAAACTTGCTTTTTTTTTAAAAAAAAATCGAGCAAATAATTATATAACAAATACTTTATTAGCTTAGTGCGGGGTGCTAAAAGATTATATTTCTTCAGCTAATTATTTTATCCGCACCGCTTATATATATTTAAAAAATTTAAATCTCGCTAAACGTCACCTTAAACAGTTTTCAAATATCACGATTTTAATACAAATTTAAATATATATTCGGATTACTTTTATATTTTAAATATTCGGACTTTTATTGTAATAGCTTGAAAAAGTTTCTATTAATTAAAATTATATCTTTTTATTCCATTTTATTTAATTTCTAAAATAACTTTAAACTTTTTTATGACTAAGTAGAAAATTTACGTTTTACCCAGAAAATATAAAACGAACAATGGTAATAATAAGGATTTAGAAATAAACCCCCGTTGTATTCAAAAATAATATTAAAAATTCATAATTATTTTATTATTTTTAACTAACTAAATAATAACGTTATCCAAAAACAAATATAATAACTTATTGTAAATAAAAACTTTATTAAAAAAAATACAAACTTAAAAATTATATAATTATATATTTAATTTAATCAACTGGTTTTAAACTGTTACATAGATTGAAAAAATATTATTTTAATTATAAAAATAATTACGTAATAAAGAAATTACCGATAAAATTTTAAAATACGGGTTAAATAATTAAGAATACGTTATTAGTATTAGGGATTGCAGTAATTAAGACATACCTAACAAGCGTCTCGACTATTTATATCTTCAAATTCCCAGTAGTTTCTACTAATACATAAGAATCAAGATTTATACCTTTATATAATTATACGTATTGAAATGGTGCAGGGTGCCGGGCCAGGGGGCATGGCTTGGCTGATCAATTAGTCAGCTCCACATGTGTATTTCTAGGAGCTCTTTTCGCCGGGCGCAACCCCGAAACATGTTCATCATCAGTTACTTACGACACACACTCATGTCTATTCTACAATCTAATTCAACACAGTCAATACAGTTTTGCGTTTACCTTCATTACCGCTTCACTCGGCTATTCTATTGTAACACGCTCTTCAAAAATGCTCTGATCAGGGCTAAATCTCCCCGTCCCAATTCAAGTGGCTGCCAAAGAAAAGATACTGGCTTTTATTAGCTGCCGACGGACCTCGATCTCCGTGTTACGAATCAGGACCTGCTCTCCCTGTCTGGGCGAGGACACCCTACGGTTAAACTCCGGAAGCAGGTGTCTTGGCATTTCGATGTGATCTGGAGGATCTGATGGATCTGGACCAGATCACACAGATCCAGCAGATCTACGACATACCCATAAAAAACCAAAGGATATATATTAGATGGGTTTCTCCTGTAAATAGTACCCATTTAATTTCGCTCTTTAGTTATCAATTTAAGTTTTTAATGAAAGGTAACGTTTTTCGATTAAAGGAAAAGTCCGCAAATTTTTTTAACGAATAAACTATTAAATTATTCTTCGCCTTATTGTTACTTGCAAATCAAAAACCCTTTTCGGATACTGCTTATATTTCCAGGTGGTTATGTAACAGGTTCGTTACATTCTAATAGCTTCTTGATTAATAGCCGACGAATGGTTTAAGGCCCAGTTAAACATAAACTTTTCTGAATTCAGTAAAGACGATATTACAAAACGGCGTTTAAAAGATAAACGATATATCCGATCGCCCTTACTAGCAAGCGATTAATATTTGGATTAAAACATCTTACTTCTTATTAAAAAAGTTTTTTCTTTAGTCGATAATATGGCCCTTTTTATTACTCGGTCTTAAGGAAAACTTTTTTTTTTCTGCAACAATCCTTTCCAGTTCCTAAGGAAATTATTAAGGTTTAGAAAAACGAACCGGAAAAGGAAGGAAAGAAATTCGACAGCTCGAAAGGTAAGGAAAAAGAACTTACAATTAACGACAAGCTGCGTACTTTAATAACTAAACTTTAGGCGGTAAAAAGGGAAAATGTTAGATTCGCTCGACAGCAAAGGTTTTCGACATTACCTTTATTTGGCGCAAATTAATTTTGCGAAAATACTGTTTTACTCTTTGTTTATTATGGAATGCCAAAGGTTAAAGGTTATAAGCCAAGTTTTCCAAAATCTTATAATGGAATTATAGATATGGAAAGATTTTTAATCCAGGCCAAACTTTACCTTAAGTTTTATGAAAATCTTCTAACGGAGGATTATTAAAAGGTAATAGTTATTTTTTAGCTGCTTGCCGGAAAAGTTTTTTCGTGGTCCGAACTTATTATAAACGATTACCTTATGAATTACCTTAACCAATTTTCCGACCTAACTAATTATATCTTCGGCAATTATAAACATTTTAAAGAAAAAATGCAAGTTTTGTTTGGAGATTCCGACAGAAAATAGTATGCGGTCGAACAGTTGCACCTTTTCCAGCAAACCAAGTTAGCAGCCGAATATGCGATTAAATTTAATTGCTTTGCATTAGTTTTTAATTTCTTAAAAAGCGCATTATTTTATCCCTTTTATAACGGCTTGAAATTACAAGTTAAGGATAAAATGTACAGAATGCCCAAGACTGGCCCCTTTTAGGATTATATTAATAAAACCATTATTGCCGATCGACGTACCTTTAAAAGGTATTTGGAAAAAAAGAGATCCGATAGAAAAAGGGACGATCGAAGTTTTAGTAACAAATCTTAAAGAAGCAAAAATAAGGACAGGACCTAGAAAAAAGCGAATACCATTTTTAGTGAATTGGGACGGGGAGACTTAGTTCCGATCAGAGCATCTTTGATGGGCGGGTCACGATAGAATAGCCGAGTGCAGCGGTAATAAAGGCAAACAAAAACACTGTATTTGAGTCCGTGTTGAACCAGACTAAAGATAAGTGTATAAATATGTTAATAATAAACGATCAGTAATAAATAGGTCTCGGGGTTACGCCCGACGGAAAAAGCTCCTAGAAATACACATATGGAGCTAACTAACTAATCAGCCAAGCTATGCCCCCCTGGCCCGGCACCCTGCACCATTTCAACCCTCTTTTTTCGAGATAAGATTATTCTTAATCCATCTTAAAAAACAAATAAAAATACAACGTAACCAACTTTTAACGCTATAAACCTTACATGTAACCCATTAATTAATCTGGTTAGCATTTGCGCGGTTTGTCCTCCATTATTCTTAACTTAGGATTTCGTCCTCGACGTTTGGCCAAATTCTTTCGTTACTTAGCCTTTTCCTGCTTTTTTTAAGCCCTATCCTTTGGTTTCTTTGTACTAATCAAAAACTTGTATTTAACCCAACCTAGCTATTTTTATAGGAAGTATAGTTCTGGTTTTTGCGTGGCATCTTCGAATATATTTTCCATTTATTTGTACGGCGTAATATATTAATTTTATATTATTGCTATTGCTCGCTAATTACCAACTTTCGGTCGGGACTTGTATTTTATTTCGAATAGTAATCTCGTAGGTATCAGATTAGGTCGTATAGCTTTAAATGCCGATGGGCCTGTTTAAATTAATAAGGAAAGGGGCATTAATATCGGAAATGGTCGTATAAATAATTACTAAAACTAATTAGGACGTTACTTTTATTGGCGTCGTTTACCATAAAGTGGTTAGGCAAATTAATTAAAGTTTGGTTCGTCGTTATTTTCCTTAGCTAATAAGGACGGAAGGTTTTTAGGCCAATTTTCTACGTTTCTTTCAGCGTTTTCCATTTTTGGTTTTAAGCCTAGGAACTCTTTAATTATGTCGGTAATGTTGTTCTTTATTCGATATTCGCCAAATTCAGTTGTTTTGGTTATGATTTTGTTTTTTTATTTTGTAGAGTTACGGTACATAATGTAAAAAATATAAATAATCCATAATCCGCAAGCATAATGTTTAATTTAGGTAAACATTTTAACGATTACCATACGGGCAGGCGGATTATTAAGTCCTAATTTTCTTTACGTTTTTCGGTATAATTAAAATAGCAACTAAGTACGACTTTCAGTGGCACAAATATTGAATATTAATAATAAACGTTTTAATCGGTCGTGTAATATATTAATCCAATGCTCTATTAAATCTTTAACAGTCGGGACAGTGGTTTAGGCAATAAATTATACATATTTCGGGTTATTAATACTGATCGCTTCTTAAGTCTTATTAGGAATTTGTTTAAACTTGCTATGTAAAATTATTCGTTCAGCTTCTGGGATAACGGCGATAATTTTAAAAGGTGCGTCCTGGACGATTATCTAAATAAAGGCAGTAACATTCTCGAAACGTAAGTAAGTTTTATTGTGAACGATTATAAGGGTTTGCCATAAATATCCAGCCATTTCGTTATACCACGGTTTTGTTAACCAATATAATAACGGGTTGATATTTCTTTATAAACGCTAACCATCAATATCCTTAAGGTATATAAAAATAAACTAATTAAAACGAATTTAAGGTACAACTTCTTTTACGAAATAAAGGGTAAAACTATTATTGTACATCTTTTTAAAAAATTATACTATATTATCTTTTTCCCATACGGGTACAGGAATCGATCGTACTAATTTTCCAGAATTCGAGGTATTTAACTTCTTAAAGCTTTCGCCCTTATCTTGCATAATACGCTTTTTAAACCACGACATAATAACTGGGAATATATTAATTAATATACTTGAATGTAAAATTAGGTAACTTAAAAACAATAATAGCAGCTGGGGATAATATGTAATATATATATATAAGCGAAAGTACTTTGCAAGTATCAAAGTATAGTTGTTATATAGGTGTAGGAATTCGCCAGAATCTGCTAGTAATTTATCCGTTTAACTAATTAAGTATATCTAAAATTAATATACCGAAATTTTGCAAATAAAACGTATGCGCCGAGAAAATCCCAGAAAATTTTATCCGAAATTGTATGGAAGGTGCCCTCGTCGTCGCTTTCTTTGATCAGGTATATACACTCGTTTTTTGCACCCATACTTCTTTTGTATCTTTTTTATAACATTACTTCAACTTCTTCCTCCAAACCTAATACATATCTAAACATATACATAATTATCCTCGTTACATTAATCAATACCATCATAAATTCTCGGCAGCCATCAAATCTACGTAATCCCCAGGATTTTCGCGGAAATGCAGGCCCAGGTAATCTTATCCTTATTATAAAAAAATCGTCCATTAAGAAAAAGTTTAATCCAGGTAATAAGCCTTTAAATCCTAGTACCAAGAAACCTGTCGATCCTAAAGTTAAAACTAATATTAACAAATTAAACGAAATTTTTAATTATCGTCGTAAAATATTGGCGGTATCAAACTCGTCCATATTCTCCAGGCCATCAACCCGTCGTATCGATAAGCTCTTAAGCAATATTCGGAATTCAAAACTTTTATACAATCCTAATAATGTTCGCAAGTTATAAAACCTAATATATCGTTAAACACTTATTTTTAACCTTACTCTTACCTTCTAATATAAATTCCGCAGCATAAATCTTAATCAAAATATTTTACTACTAGAAATACCGGTTATAGATAATTTACTGCTTTTAAGATTTTGGCTAATATGATATATACTACCATTAACAAAGGTAACTAAAATACTTCCAAAGCCCAGTCTAATCCATGGTATCGTTAAATAAACAGTCGGTAGTCGGCGATCAGTAATGCCTGTACCTGTTCCTATTAATCTGCCGATACCCAATAACAATTTATTCGCCAGGTTTTTATTAACGATTTCGATAATCCCAGCACGTCGGGCAAATCCTTACGTCATTAATCGGATTCCTGGACCATACATTAACATTAAGGCGTTACGTTTTCGTCGCATTCATTTCGATAATAATTAAAATATAACCAGATTTTAGACTAAGAATAATGTTATACATTACGTTATATTTAAACATATCGAGGTAAGTACTTAGGCTTTTCCGTAATATCGTTAATAAAATCCGTTAATTAATATAAATATTCGGGATTATGTTTATTAACGTTATCGGTGGTCCAGCTATAAGTCGGTACTTGCAATAGTAAATCGAAGGTAAAAACCTTTAAGCGGCCGCAAATATCCAGTCCAATATAATTAAATACCTCCAGTTAATAAAAAACTTGGTAATTTATCCAGTATACGTCGAAATCTATCGGGCCAATCCTTTGGGTTATTTTATAACTGTTTTTGCTAAGAATCCTAAATACGTTATTAGTTTGTTTATTTAAGCATTCGATATATTTAACCTAATACCTTACGAACTTTGCGAAAGATAATATATAATATCGGAACATCTTAATTAATACGAAATGTACTTATTTTTTAAATACTGGTCGATTCTTAGCTTTTTTAACAAGGTTTATAATAATTGTATCGGGTTTATCGAAAGGCATAATTATATCTTCCGGAATAAACGGTTTAAGGTATTTAAGGCCAGCTTTTTACGATCGTTACGAATTAAAAAGGATATTTGCGCAAAAATTTATTTCATTATTAAAACATACGATAAAGATTAACTTCGAAACAAAGTAAAAGAATATATCATTAATTCCCGGTTCCGGGCGAATATAACGGAACGTATTAATTATAAGTAAAACATAATGGTTATCGTAATAAGCGAAACGGTAAAGGAATTTAATAAGAACTTATAAAAATTTAAGGGATTTTAAAGGAATTATTATACTTTAATTTTTCGTAATTAATCGCGTTAATTTCTTCCGTTTTTTTAATCGTATCGTTTCTGTTATATCGCTATCGTTTATAACTGCATAACCTTTAAATCGGCCACTTAATATGTGTATCTTAATATTTGTTTTTACAGGTTTTAAAGCTTTAAGCTTCTAGTTTTTAAGTAACTCGATATTTGCAGCATCCAAAATATTAAATATCGTATCGTCGCACTAATTAACGAATAATCTTATCTAGTCGTTTTCTTATAAGTTAATCGGCTTTTAATATCCTTTTTTATTTTTTACAAATTATTTTAATTTATTAGCAAGGAAAATACCTTATAACTTCGTTCTATTAATTTTTTTCAAATAATAAATACCTAAACTAATAATATTATTAATTAAATACGGACTAATTTAACGGTACTTTAGCTTTATATCTTTAAATATATCTATATATTATAACGTATTATACAATAATACTAAGCCGTTTACTTTTAAAGGTTTATTTCTTATTTTGTTTTTATCCCTTTTATTCGCTAATTTAACTGCTTTACAGCGCTGCTTAACAATTACTTTAGTAACCTTAGTTACATCTTTAATTTTCCTTTCGAAAAGCCGAATTCTTTACGCAATTAAATCTTTTTTCGGCGTATCTAGGTCCTAAATCATAATTTTCCATATCGGCAGGACTGTTTCGATCGGTAAAAGCGCTTTTTATCCGTATAGTAATTTATAAGAGCTAAGGTTATAACCTTTTATAATGGTATTGTCGGCGAAGACCATCTTAGGCAAAAGCTTAATCCATCCTTTGCCAATTCCATTCGTCGCTTTTATCAGAACTTTAACGATCGGGACGTATCCTTTTTCGACCAGGCCTTATCGCCAGGCTGCATATGCAGTATCAACTTTTCTTTTAATCCTTAGTACGTTATAAACTTTAATAACTTCGCTTTTATTCTTTAAATTTCCGTTAATTTTAATTTTAATCGGGATATTATATCGATAAAAAACATATTTATTTAAGAACTTCTTAATTGTTACTAACGTAACTAATTGCAAAGTTCTGGTTTTTAAATAATCGGACAATTTGCACTTAACTTTAACCGTAACTTTGCAACTATCGTTATTAGGTATAAACTAAACATCGATCACCTAAATAACAGTTATATCAATCGGCTGCGAAAATCCATAACCCTTTTCGAAACGTCGATCGGTTACTTTCTGGCACTTAACATACGCAAGTACTACCTCCCGAACATAACTAAACATATTACGTTAATAATATAAAGCTATTATGCAACGGTAAGTCGAATCTCGCCCTTTATAACTATAATCCTTATAACATTACCTAATTACCGCAAATCGCTTTTATTCGGTATTAATTATTTGCCGGCTGCTATATCTTTTATTTGCCTTACGCCAAAAAATATTATCCTAAATAAAATAATTTAACGCTTCAGATTTAAAAATATTTCGTTTTTTCCTTAAAGCATTATCGAACCGATTAAAAAAATCTATTATCGTTAAGAACTTAACGTACTTTTATAATTCCTTAAACCAATTTTTAATAAAAGGTTCTTTTTACCGATCCGTATTAATAGGTATAAAAACTATACCAATTAAAATAAAATTAAGCCGAATAATATTAAGCTAGATATTAATAAAATTATTAACTTTTTTTTTCTTATTAATTATTTAACGCGTTAAAAGCTTTAAGTAACTTTCGGGATAAACCGTTCGTTATTATATTTTTTTACCGGGAATATATTTAATTTCCAAATTAAACATTTTTATTTAAACGATTTAACAAATAATTATAATACTAAATAAAAAGCTTAAAGAATTATTAATCTAAATTACTAATATTTTAACGTCAGTTTTTAATACGAATCGGACTTTATAAATATAATTCAGAAATTTCTTTAAGATTTTAAAAATAGTTCGATATTTTAATTTGTTAGCGTCGTAATTTAGCTTAATACTTTTCCAGGTACCATTTTTAAAACGCGCAAAAGGTTTTATTTTATTAATTAATTAACCGAAAGTATTTTTAAAGCTTTTTTTGCTTACGTTTATCTTTACAATAATTTTTCCGGCATTAAGGCTATAATTTAAAATAATTAAAGTCGGGGTAATAATAATCGTTTTCTTAATATTTTTTATTACGTAATCTTAATTAAGGCCCTAAATAAAAGGTTAATTCCTTCGGAACAAACGGGTAAAAGGTTTTATTTTAATAGCGAAATATGTAATAAATATTCGATAATAAACGATAATATTTAAGAAAGTTTTAACTTCCGAAACGTTTTTGCATAATTAAATCTTTAAGATTTTCTTTACTTTAGCTGTATTTGGTCGCCATTTATTCGTTCCGCAGATAAATCCAATTATAACGGTTATTTCTTAATATTATTAAAACTTTTTTATATTAATCGTCGTATTAGCAAGCTTATAATTAAAAAGAGTTTTATTTATATTAACGATATATTTATAAACGAATTACCGAATTCCTAAAAAAATTTCCTCGTTATTATATTTTGTTTTTAGGCCTTTAACCTTAACGTTATCGACGAATAGCCGGGTTATATCGGGTATTAAATTATCCAAAATCCTCCTAACTATACGGCAAAAATAAGCTATAAAGTTAATAAACCCTTAAAATATAATACTATACTTCAAAAGTTTTAACGGTATTGCGAAAATGGTAAAATCTTTGCTGGCTAAAACCAAAATAACCTAATCGTAACTTAAGAAAAAGTTTACCAAGGTAACTAATAAATATATAACAAAATCTACGGAAAACTTATCGCAGTTATCCGGCATAAAGGCATTTCGCAAAGTAACAGAATTTAATTTGGTCGCTGAATTAATTAATTAAAAACTATTATCCTTTTTTTCGATAAGAAATTAAGTATTCTTATATACAGTATAAAACTGTTCGAAGATACCTTACTGGATACGTACTTTTAATACTTCGATTAACTTATTTTTGATGCTTGCCGGCATTGTTATACCCTTAGCTTGCCATATCTTATAGGGAATCGTTCGAATTTTATAATCTGGTGCGATATTTAATTTAATTCTGCTACATTTTTTCTAATCCTAAGTTAAAGCAGTTTCTTTACGAAAAAGCATTTTTTTAAAAAAAGCTTTTCTTACGTAAGTAAATTTGTTTCTTAATTAATTAAAAACTTCGTCGACGCGTTCTTTAGTAAATCGGATTCCTCGGGATATAATAATAAATCTAAGGAATAAAATAGTTAAAGGTATACCAAGTTCATCGGGCTTTTTTTTATTTTAATTAATAATTTACTTAACTTTTTCGAATTTTTTAGCCTTTTAATTCGGGTTTTTAAGAAATATTAATCCATTAAAGGGTGCATCGTTAACAGGGATTACTTTCTTTTACTTAAGTTTATATATCGTATTAATCTAAACGGTCCGATTATTATTAATCTTTTATTATATTTCGTCTTATAATATTTTATATAAAACATACGCCAATTCCTCGTCGTTAAACTGGCCTAAGATCTTATTTCCGGGTTCCAGCTTATTACTAATAGCTTTTTAAATAATTTTCGCGTCTTAATGAACACAGATATTATTAACCAAAAAAACATAAAGGCCTATAACTTGCTTATTTATTCTTTCGTTCGTAAACTTGCTTTCGCCAGTAAAACGGCCTATTATTTTACCGGCTGCTTTTTTTCAAGCTTTTCGTTAATACGAATACAACGCGTAATTCGCCCTGCAAAAACTAAAGGGATAATAATTTTCGACGGGCTAAACTTTAAAGTTCCTTCTATTACGTCCGGGTCTATATTAAACGTTATCTTTAATTTAACTATAAAGTTAAATCCCAAGATTAATAATTACGTAACGTAATAATTATTAACAACAAACAAAAAAAAAAAATAATTAATCGGCTAACTAACTAAACGGAAATTTCAACTATACTTTCGAATAAAGTCCTTTTTTAAGAATTAAAGCCTAAAAACAATACGCAGGTTTATCGTATAACTAATCCATATCGCTTAACGTACAACGTAATTATAACGCTCGATTCTGCTCCAATATCGATAACTTCATTAATTAAATCCTCGCTACCTCCGTAACTTATTTTAATTGCCAGTCCAAACAAAAAAGTAATATATTTAACTAAACTGCATTACTAAATCGACAGAATTTTAGCTTTTTTCTAACTTTTTACTTTATAACCGATATCCATAATAAGGATTTTAACGGATTTTTTTGCTTTTGGAACTTTTAATTTTCGTACTTTAACCTCGGTTATTTTAATCGTCTTTTTATTTTTACAACTAAATACCTTTAAAGTTTTGGCGGCCATAAAATTCTTAAAAGCCTTTCCGAAATTTAAGCAAACCTCGATTAATTCGAACCAAGTAATTTCAAATTTCCTCTTAAAGTTTTTCCGAATCTTTTTTTTCCAGAATTTAATTATATACTTATCGATTAAGCTTCTATAAATAAAGGTATTATCCGTTTAGGTAATACCGTTTGCCTAAAAAGTATTAACTTCTATTTGGAAAATGTTATTTATTTAAACGCCGATTTCCATATTATAAAACGTAAGTTTTTTATATATTAATTCGTCGTTATTAATTTCGTACTTGGTTTTATTCTTTTTTACGCCTTTAAATTCTTTTTCTTTATTCCTAAAACGCTTAGCTATTATAACGTTAATAAGCATAATTAACTAATCAAAGTCGTCGATCTCCAAGGCTTTAATTTCCTCCAAATACCGGGTATTTTTACTTTCGATAAGGCTATTTTATAACTATTTACGTAACGGTACCTTTTTATAAAATAGTTTTTCGTTATAATTAACGAAATATATCATATTAATCTTGGTTACCTTATTTTAATTAATATCGAGCTTTTATCGATTCGGCTTTAAGATCGTAATATACTTTTAAAATTTAGCTAAATTATTAATATCCGGATTAAAGCTAATTAATTAATTATTTACGCCTTTAAAAATATCATTCCGTTAATTAAAATACCGCATTTTTTCCTTAAATCGGGCAAGGAAAACTGGCAAACCATAGATTTATTTTAAAACTCTTTTTTAAATTAAGATCTGTTATTCGATCGTTTAGTTCTTAAGGACTAAAGGAACTAAATTATGCTTAACGTTATTTTGTTTTCCGGGGATCTAAGGAAAATGGTATATCCATTGTCCGCGAGTAAAACCAGTTTTATAGTTTCCATATTAACAAATAAACGGCATTTTTGTATAATATATCCTAGCTTTAGGTAAAACTAATAAATACCTTAATTAAAATTATCAAAACGTTCACTTTAACCTTAATAACTTCTACGGTAACTTTTTCGGCTTCGGTATTTACCTCGTTTACGGTAAAAGCTTAATTATATATAATTATCCGGCTGGAAATTAACTGCATTAATCGACGGGTTAACATTATAATTATATACCCAAAATGCCTTTTATTTTGGCGGAACGTAATACTATAATATCCGGGCTGCCTTTCGGTTACGCATTTCTTTTTTGAAAACCTTTAAATTCTAGATTTGTCGGGCCTATACAATCTTTAAGTTTTATAGCGTATTCGTAATCTTTAACATTTAATCAGTACGGTTAAATAGTTTTAGTTACGGCTAAAAGCTCCCTGGTCGTTATTACTTAGGTTATTAAGTCGGGTTAAACCGTTTTTTTTCTTTTTAATTAATATCAAAACGGATACTTTCTTATTATCGCTTACGTTCTT
Organism: Monosporascus sp. mg162; assembly: GCA_004155945.1. Classification (NCBI taxonomy): domain Eukaryota; kingdom Fungi; phylum Ascomycota; class Sordariomycetes; order Xylariales; genus Monosporascus; species Monosporascus sp. mg162. Next base: position 53,373 of record QJNY01000238.1, read on the forward strand.
TATATTTAAAAAATCTTGCCTTATTTAAGGCCCAATTTTTAATTAATATCGAAACATTATCGTAATTAGTTACGTACAAATCTTTTAGCTTTATAAATAAATTATTAAAAATCTCTTCGAAATAGTTAATAAATAACCCTTCCAGTAAGCTCTTAATATATTCGTCCTTAGTAATTATTTTTCCTATTTGCTTAACTTTTTCCAGAATATCTTTTACTTTAGCAGCATATTCCAAATAATACTTATAAATATAATCAAAAATACCGCGTTAAACTTGTTTCGTTAAAATCCTTAATCGATTTTTGGCTATCCGAATCTGCTTTAAGTTTTACAGCTTAAAAATCTTTAATATGCGCTTAAACGCTTTATTTTATTAAGTTATATTATTAAGTATAATTTTAACCCGGTTTTTCATAAAAAGGCTGTCGGTTTAATAAAGTAATTCGGTAATTATCTTAAACTCCTTAAGCTTATACTTCGTAAATAATTTATTAATTTTTTCAAGCTAATTAGTAATTCCAATTCCTAAAAAGCGAAAATCCGGAAAAGCCAATAAATCTAGAAAAACTATAAAAAACAAAAGTTTATTCATAATATCAGTAAGAAAATCGTAATCAAATTAATTAATAAATCCAAAAAGTATAACGTCTGGTATAAATATTTTTAATCCTATAAATAACTTTAAATTCTAAGCTGATATAATATTTCGTCCTTACGGTAAATTAATAATAATTCCTAGATTTACTTAAGTAATTATATCTTTAACTAACTTTAAAAATTTAATTAAACTGTTAATACTTTAAAGTTTAATTTCGCTAAGTTTATTATCGTAAAGGTTCTTTATTAATCGGTATTAGGCAATCGTATATAAAATAAGATTTTAATCTTTCGTAAAGCTAGGAAAATCCGGTATTAGCAATAATCCGTATTATAAATAAACCTAAGTAACAATTTTCAAAAGCTTTAATAAGCTTTTAAAAAATCTGTTAAAATTTATCTTAAATTAATTAATACCATTAATTCTTAAATTACTTAAGTTTTAACATATTGCTCCAAACGGAATATATTTAAGCATAAGGTAAATAACTGTCCGCAATAATTATCTTAAGTATATTTTCCTTTTTTTTCGGACCTAAAAAATAAGTAACCTTCTTTTTTTATTATCCGTCCGAATAATTTTATCTTAATCGTCGTTACGTCGCTGGTTATCTAATCGTATCTTTTTTAACTTATTAATTAATACCTTTACTGTTAACTTAAACGTTATAATATTTAAGCTTAATAAAAAAAATAAATCCTAAATAATACCGCTTAATAATAACCAAATTAAATACTATCCGATTAACGCCAAAAAAGTCCAAAATATATTTTATAACGTTTTTTTCCTAATTTTTACATTATACTAAAAAACGTTATTCCTTTTTCGAAACTTTCCTTTCGTATGCAAAATAAATAATTCTATAACCCTATTCCTTTTTCTGTTCGTATTCGTTATTTTATTTATATCGTCAATCTTATCGTTGCTACATTTATTTTAATTAATCCAAACCCTAATAGCCACGTCGCCAGCGACGCAATCTTAACTTTTTTAGCCCTTATTAATCAAATTTTATATTTATCCTGTTACGTAATCTTCTTGTTAATACGTATAATATCTTAAATTGCGTAATCGGTCCAAAACTTAAATAATCAATCTATGCTCCAAAACCAGTCGTTTATACGCTTGTACTTCTTTACCGTCGTCCGAATAAAGCTATTTTCGTAATAAGGCCTTAATTTAACAGCTTTTTCTTATTAATCGTACAAAAGATCGCATTCTTGTCATAATTGCGGTCGTTAATTGCATGCCGCTGAAGTTGTCGTATTCGTAACTATTATCGTAATCGTATTCGAATCCAGATATATCTAATTAAAACCTCGTCTCTTCCGTTCCTCCGACTTATTAATCGAAGATTAAGGTCCGTCGGCAGCTAATAAAAGCCAGTATATTCTTTTTAGTAGCCACTTAAATTAGAACGGGAAAACTTAATTCCGATCAAAGCATTTTTAATAAGCGAATTACGATAAAATAACCGAATACAGCAGTAATAAAGGCAAACAAAAACACTATATTTAGGTCCGTATTAAACCAGACTAAAAATAAGTATATAAGTGTATCAATAATAAACGATCAGTAATAAACAGGTCTCGGGGTTGCGCCCGACGGAAAAAGCTCCTAGAAATACACATGTGGAGCTGACTAACTGATCAGCCAAGCTATGCCCCCCTGGCCCGGCACCCTGCACCATTTCATTAGGAAGCTTAGAAAGGATAAGTCGAATGTTGAATGCTTTAACTGTAGCAAAAAAGGTTATTATAAGAACGAATGTCGTTTCCCAGCTAAAAGGAACTTTAGGAAAAGAGGGATTTTTTTAAAAAAGACCCGAACGGCCGAACAAGAAACAGATAGTAAAAGCAAGGAAGAAAAGGAAGTTAATTCCACCTTTTTCCAATAGGAATATACCATCGTGACGATTTACTGTAAACCAAACGGCAACCCAGAGTACGAGCGTTACCCGATTTGCCAAAATCAAATAACTAGAGCCTGCAAATATTATCCAGGACAACCAGTTTCTAGGGTAGCCATAAAACTAGGATCCGAATGTTATTTGGATGTGCAGAAGTGCAAAATATACTACGAGTATAGCCAGGTGCGCCCAGAATTTAACAATTACGGGCAGAAGACCCTTAAATCCAGCGAACCCCCAGAACGGGCGGTATATTTCAAAACCGAAACCCTTAAACAGGATTTTGTTAATAGGTACGGATTTCTTTATTTTTCAGCCTGTAACGATAACCATTATCCAATTTACCTTCGAGCAAAGGAACATAACGATTATTAGCCCGATTAGGACGAAAAAACTCTTATAAAGCCTAATAACGATTGTAGATATATCGAAATCCCCCGATGGCCCGAATACTTTCGATCTTATTATTTGCATCCCGATTCGGATTAAAGCCGAAGAATTATTGCTTAGGGTTATTTATGTTATACCCTTATATTATGCTTGATATATAAACTTTTGAATATGGGACCAAGCCTTACAAAAATTTTAACTTCGAATTAAAAGCTTTTTTAGACGTTAAAGGTAAAAATTATTAAGGTAAAATGTTAAATTGGCTAACGAAAGTATTATATTTATATAAACGACAAATGTACTAAATATGTAGTTAAAAAAGTCCGCGAATAAAGACGGCTTTTAGCGAATAAAATTACGAAGTTAAAAAACGGTAAAGGTTTTTAAAATTAAGGTATCGAGAAATTTTGCGAATCAAAACCTTATATAAAGCAAGAAAAGGATTACGAAACCAGATCAAAATTCTTATTCAGTACCAAAGCTAAACTTTCAGAGCCATAATTAACTTTAAAGCACAAAGCAACTTTATTTCGCCAACCGTAGCCGAAAAACATTACATTTTTTAAAGGTATAAGCTAAAGTCTTATAAATTACGGACAGTTGATAAAAGTTTTTCCCAGTACGATAGCGGACGAATCCTTAAAAAAACTGAGAAACTTTTAATATGGATCCAAAGGTACCGAAAGTATCTTACGTTGGATATCGCCGATATTTCAGGTCATGATGTTATCCTAGGAATGCCATAGCTTAGTTTTAGCAATTTATTAATTAATTAGAAAATTCGCCAACTTTTTTAAAACCACGAATTAACTTTTATTAAAAAAAGGTCTAAAGAAATCTGCTACATTATCCGAAAAGCCAAGGTATCAGATTCTGCCAGTACCATACCCCCAAAATATCAACGATTCGAACGACTTTTCAAAAACAAAAAAAAACTACGAATTGCTTTTACACGGACAATGGGATTATCGCATACCTATTAAAGAAAAATATTACCTTAAGCTTTACAAAATTTACCACATAAATCCAGAAAAGGCAAAAGCCTTATGGAAAAGTATACAGGTAAACTTAAAGAAAGGTTACATTTAGCTATCCGAATTTCCCGTAAAATACCCTATACTTATGGTATCCAAAATTAAGAACGGCAAGCAGAAAATCGATTAAAATGAAAATCCGGTTTATCGATGCATGGTCGATTATCGACAGCTGAACGATATTACCATTAAAAACGGCTATCCCTTAACCTTAATAAATACCTTAAGAGAAAACGTAAGCAAAGCTAAATGGTTTACCGCCTTAAACCTTTAAAACGGGTACTACCGTATCAAAATAGTAAAAGAAAAAAAATAAAAAACTGCTTTTCGAACGATATACGGGCATTACGAATATCGAATAATGCCTTTAAAACTTACTAACGCCCCTACCAGTTTCCAACGCCTAATTATAACCATATTCAGGAAATTCCTAGATAAATATGTCTTTGTTTACCTCGACGACATTCTTATTTATTCCGAAACGTTAGAAAAACATAAAAAGCATATTTTCCAGGTTCTTAAAGCTTTAAATAAAGCAAATATCCGAATTAACCCCGCTAAAAGTATATAACATACGTAAAAGTTAAATTATTTAAGATTTACCCTTACTTCCGGTTAAATTTAAATCCAGGATTTTAAATTAAAAGTAGTTAAAAACTAACTTATCCTTAATAAGGCAACCGTTACCGATATCCGGCAGATCTTAGGATTTACGAATTACGTACGCAACTTAATTAAAAAATATAAAAATATTATTAAATTATTAACGAAACTTATTATTAAGAAATATATTAAAAAAGAATTTAAACTTCCAAAAAAAGTTAAGGAAACTTTTTAATTATTTAAAAACGAAATTACTAAAGCGCTAATAATAAAATTGCCTAACGCCGATAAAAAGAAACGCCTAAAGACAAACGCCTTAAACTATGCCTTAAACGCAGTTCTGGAACAACAAAAAAATAATAAGAAATAATACTTAATAACTTATTACTCTAAGGCTTTTCGAAACGCAGAATTCCGATATAAGATCTACGACAAAAAGCTGTTAGCGATTATTAACGTTTTTAAAAAATAAAAACCTTTTTTAAACGGAATTGAAAAGCCTTTCGGTATTTACTTAAATTATAAAAACCTTACCCGGTTTATGACGACTTAAAAGCTAAATAAACGTTACGAAATTTGGATAATTTTCTTATTAAAATATAATTTCCAAATCCATTATATTAAAAAAAAAATATTTAAGTAAATATTTTAAGTCGTAAAGGAAATTACAATTCTAAGGTTTAGAAACGTCGAATGCAAGTATTACAACAGATTAAGGACGGTACCTTACGGTTATGTAAAATATTAAAACAACTTACTCCAAAACTTTTAACAAAATTCCGAAATTCCTATAATAAAGAAAAGCAAAAAAAAGTGCAATAATTAAATGGACAACCTAAAAACTAGCTATTATACTAAGGCAAAATTTATATCTTTCGAAACTAACAAAAATAATTCGTTAAAAAGTTCTATGAAAATCTATTATACGAACATTAAAGTATTTTTAAAATTACCAAACGATTGCAAGAAAAATACGACTTTTTAAAACTTCGACGAATTATTAAGTAAATAATTAAAAATTATAATATTTATAACAAAGCAAAAATAATCCGACATAAACCTTATAAATTTTTACAGCTTATAAATATTCCAAAAAAAGCTTGGAACATTATTACTTAGGATTTTATTACCGGTTTACCCTTATTAAAAAACCCCGTTATTAAAGTTTAATATAATGGAATATGGGTAATTGTTAACAGATTTATCAAGTATGGATATTTTTTACCTTTTAAAGGAAACGTAACGGCAAAATAACTAACTTACGTTTTTATCCGATATTACTTCGATAAATATAAAATACTAAAAAGAATCATTTTAAATAAAAATAAGCTTTTTATATTAAAATTTAGTACCAACTTTTTTAAGTAAATAAGTATTAAATTTAAATTGTTTACAATATATTACCTATAAATAAATGGATAAATAAAACGTTTAAATCAAATATTGGAACAATACTTAAAAAATTACATTAATTACCAATAAAATAACTAGGTTAAATTTTTTCCATTAACTTAAATAACTTATAACACCTTTATTAACGAAAATATGGGTATTTTTCCTTATACAACGGTATATAATTACCAAACAAAGATTTAACGGCCAAAATAACCATTAAACGAAACTTTAAAATTAACAGCGAAAGTTTTTCGAGCAAAAACGGTAATAACTAAAATCTAAATAATACAGGTCCGCCTATAAAATAAATTACGATTCTTTTAATAAAAAATAACCCAGTATTACAATAAGAAAAGAATTAAGGAATTAATTTTATCGAAAAAAATTAAGATTTATTTGCTACGCCAAAAACAAAACGTAATTTCGAACATTTCCCAAATTAAAACAAAAAAACTTAATAATAAGCTTAATTTCAAAAAGCTTAATCCGTTCAAAATCGATAAAGTTATTTTTAAAACTAACTACCGACTATCACTACCCAAAACGATAAAAATACACCTTATTTTCCATATCTTTTTACTTAAACCAACACTTAAGAACGCCCCGCTAAAAACCAGTTTAAAAGTAGGAAAAGACGACGATAAATACGAAGTTAAAAAAATACTGGATTCCAGAATAATTAAAAATAAGGTCCAATATTTGATTAAATAAAAGAACTACCTACACGAAAAAAACATTTAAGGACCCCTTAAGTACTTAACGAATACGAAGGACTTAATTAAAACGTTTCATCGCCAAAATCCTAACCGACCGACTTTAACGCAGCTAAAGTCGCAAGGAATAACGGCCTAACACTTAAATCCAACCCTTCGGCGTCCTAATCGAAAAAAAGCGATACTTCCGTTATGGCATTAATCTCGGAAGCAAACCGAACTTATTTTACTTCCATGCGACGTTATTCTTTTTCTGCTTTTTCCTTTTTTTAAATTAATTTAATTTTAAACCTTTTTTTAACATTTTTAAAGCCCTTTTTTTAAAAAGGTTTTGTTAAAAACGTAAACGCTTTAATCTTTTAATAAATTCTTTCGTTTTTCTTTCCGCCGCTTCCTAATAGGCCAAAAATTCATCTTTAAATTTTCGCTATTCTTTTTCCAGGCGAAATCGTACTTTATTTACCTTTTTTAACGAATTTATAATTAAAACGTTACAAGAAAAACGCTGGCAACGAATACAGCAGCTGTAACCTAAGAATTCGACTGCAAAAAAACAGCCGGTTTCTTCAAAACGGACATAATTAAAACATGGAAAACCTTCCGTATTAAAGCTTTTAATTAAATCGGTACGGGTATCCCTGGAATCTCGTTAACCTAAACGGGGGTTTCTTTTCTATTTCTGCGCGCGATCTGGCATGTCGAAAGATTAGCAAGAAAGGTTTTAAAAAATCAAATTCTGCCTGGAAAGTTTCTTACCGTTTTATCTTTAAAACAAAGATCTTAGGAAAGGGAAAATGATATTACGAATCAAAACCTGCTCTCCCTATCTGAACGAGGACACTCTACGGTTAAATTCCGGAAGCAAATATCTTGGCATTTCGATATGATCTGGAAAATCTGATAAATCTGGACCAAATCACACAGATCCAGCAAATCCACGACATACCCATAAAAAACCAAAGGATATATATTGGATAGGTTTCTCCTATAAATAACACCCACTTAATTTCGCTCCTTAGCTATCAATCTAAGTTTTTAATCAAAGGCAACGTTTTTCGATTAAAGGAAAAGTCCGCAAATCTCTTTAACGAACAAACTCTAAATCATTCTTCGCTTTATTATTACCTGCAAATCAAGAACCCCTTTCGGATACTGCTCATACTTCCAGGTGGTTGTGTGATAGGTTCGTTACACTCCGATTAACAAGTCGGAAAAAACGGAAAAGACGATATCCTGATTAAAAACATCCCGACACGGATACGACGCGACTACGACTATAGCTACAGCTACGATAATTTAAACGGTATGCAATTAACGACCGCGATTATAATAAAAACGTAACCCCTTGTACGATTAATAAAAGAAAGCTGTTAAATTAAGGCCTTATTACGAAAATAACTTAATTTAAACGACGTCGAAGAAATACGAACGCGTATAGGTAATCGGTTTCGAAGTATAAACTAATTACCCAAGTTCTGGACCGATTGCGCAATTTAAGACATTATACGTATTAATAAAAAGATTACGTAACAAAACAAAATATAAGATTTAATTAACAAAGGCTAAAAAAGCCAAGATTACGTCGCTAGCAACGTAACTATTAAGATTTAGACTAATCAGAATAAATGCAGCGAGGTAGAATGGAAAGCTAAAGCTCTAAAAAGTGAAGAAGTGTAATAATCAACGCCGTAATTGCGTTAAGGCGTTAAGGGGGTATATCAGCTAGCAGGGGGTGCGTTAGCACCCCATATACGGAAAGGCTCCCTTTAATCGGAACATATAGGTTCCGTGACTAAACTCCATAAAAAGAGGAGTGCGCGTTTTAGAGCGTCTGTAGCTAGTTATCTAATACAATACAACTGATGTCCCCTATATCTAACACATGTTGCCATTCCTTCCTCCTAACCTTTATGCGACCGACTACCTTCAGCAGCTGTTGGCAGCAATTCTTTACCACGACCTTTCTACCGGCCAAAAGAACTTGTTTATCAAATATAACAGGTATTTATCTTCCTGGAAAACGTTTGTTTTAATCATTTAATCGCGTAAGTATCGAGTTGTTGCCAAATCAAGCCCGACACGCCCTGCTATGCGCCTTGCCACACGCCCTGCCACACGCCCCGCCACACACCGACGGGCCCCGCGACGCGCTCGTAGCACGCCTTTCAATACGTTATATACCACGTTTCTCGACGTATATCTTTAACGTATTAAAGCCGGACAGGAAATACTTGCGTATATGGGTTAAAGATTCTGTTAATAATAGGTTTCTAGTCGGTCGGCTTTAGTTTTTACGTAATGGAGGTGATATTGGCTTGGACGGTCGGGGGATAGTCGGTCGTAGGCGGGTTGGGAGGCAGAAATGGCAACATGGCGTCCGCAACAAGCCTTGATATAATGCGTGCACTCGTCGAGAAGCTGTAGATACAGTTAGCAAAGAAGCATTCGATTGATTTAAGTTGATTTGAGATGTTGTGGTTGAGTTATTTGGATTAATTGTTGCGAAGTGCTAAAAAGTGTCTCGCTTATTGGTATGTCTCGCTTACTGGTGTAGCACGTTAAGTAAAAAGGAAAATTTATTAAAGATATTTTCCGTTAATTTTAAAATCTATAAGGAGTTACGAAATTACGTTATAAGCAATAAGTTTCGAAAAATAAAAAAGGATTATTTAAATAATTAGAAATAAATAAGTTTGTAAACAAAATACGACCGTAAAAAGATTAACAGGAAATAGCCGCTAAATTATATATAAATATACGTTTATAAGTTTGATAAACATAAAAACTTTTTAAAATACAAAATACGTTTAATAATACGAAGTAATTAGTAAATTTACAAAAAGTACGAAAACATTTATGCTTTTACTTTTATTAAAAGATTTTTCCGAACTTTTATTATCATAATTACGCGATTCGATTTAAAGTTAATATAGTACGACGTAATGAATGTTTTTATTAACGTAAAGTTAAATAAGAAAATTTACATAAAAATGTTATTAGGATATCAGAAACCGGGAACCATTTTGTACTCTTTTAAAGCTTTATATAGATTAAAAAAAATTCCTTACTTTAACAAAAGGAATTATCGAAAATATTTATTTAGCTGAATTTTACTTTTATCTTTTACGAACCGTACTATTTCGTACAAAATAATATCTTCGTATTTTTTTATATCGATAATATCGTTAGCGCTTACAAAAAAAATACGTAAAAACTGCTAACGCTGCAATTAACTAATTTAAAATAAATATTAACTTAACGTACCACACCACCGAGTCGGCCACACCACCGAGTCGGCCGTTTTTTGGCACTTCGCAACAACAAATTCAAATAACTTAATAATAACATATCGCATTAATTAAAATCAATCAGATTCTTTTTCGTTAGACGTATCTATAATTTTTACATAAGTACGCGCATTATTCCCAGGCTTGCCGCAGATGTTACATTTCCGTTCCTTGGTTTTAACCCTTTTACGACGATTGCCTCCAGCAATTATTAGCTGTATTTTTTTATTACCCTTTTCTTTTAAGCTAGAAAAGCTTATTCCTTTTGTATAGTAAATATTCTTCCTTTTTAAAAACGTTTGTTTTTGGTTCTGCGACGTTTGCTTAAGATATGGTTCGTTTTGCGCAATTGGGCAGCTTTTTCCCGAAGTAAAATATTTTCGTATAGAATTAATAAGTAACTTTTAGTTAAAAGATGAACCGATTTAGTTATTTTAGTTAATAAGTTACTTTGTTAGTTTTTAATCTTTTTTTGTAAATAACGTAATTGCTGCGTTATTTTCTTAATATTCTTAAAGGTTTTCGCGGGCGGGGAACGAATGGAACCGGTAAAGGTTAACGGGAAGACGGTCGGCGTAAGCATAATTAAGAGAACCTCTAATTCGGAAAAAACGTTATTAAGATTAAATGGAACAAGATTAGCTTTCGCGAATCCAGATTTGATGTTATCGGACGTTATGGCAGCTTGGAACGCGTCGTAGAAGCCGGCGAGAAAATCTTCTTTGGCAATATGGGTATAATAACGTCGTATTAGGTCTTCGATATAACGCGAATAAGCGCGTTTCAAAATAGAAAAACAAGATATATTAAGAGGTTAAAACCGATACGAAAAATGCGCAGGTATATAAAACGTAATAATGTTGTTATTGGCGCAGTATTTTTCGAATTCCATCGAATAATGGCTTTCGTGGCCGTCGAGGATAAAAAAACGTTTGGAACCTTTCGTACGCGTCCGAATATACTTGTTAAATGCTGGATCTATTCGAAACCCAATTTATTTGTTGTCCAGCCATTATTACTTAATGCGATTTTCTAATCGGCTGTTAGCAATAGGTTATTGCGGTACTAGGATTTAAAATAATTTTTTCCTGCCATAATAACAAATAACGGTATAGTTTAACCTTGGAAATTAACAACCTGGATAACTGTAACCTATTTTTTATTCCCTTATTGCGCTTGTTTAGGTTTTGCACGTTTTTCGGTATTGGTAATTATTATACCCGGTGCCATAAAAAGCCTTATCAAAAATCTAATTTCGTTAAAGTTATAGATATTCTTTTTTGCGATACCGTATTTCGCGATTATAACCCGAATAAGCTCGAACCATTTGCGAAATAATTCTGGATTTTTAAATAGGACCCGTTAATAATCGATTTTCCGATTTAAACGCGTCTGGAATTTTTTTTGCCGTTTAACAAATTTCGACGCCCAATTAACTCCGACGCGATCTGCAGCGCGTTAGGCAAGCAACAGATTGGCCATATCTTTAACGTGCTGAAGCCGGACAGGAAACGTTCGCGTATTTAAGTCGAGGATTCGGTTAACAATCGATTTTTCTTCGGTTGGCGTTAATTTCAACGAATTAGGGGCAGTATCGGTTCGGGCTCGTATGCCGTTATATCTATCCTTTAAAGTAAATTCGGGAGCGTTATATATATAATAAAGCTTTTTAAAGCTTAACTTCTGGTTTCGTCTTTTAGCCTGGATGGTTAAGTTTATTCTAGCTTCTTTCGTAAAACGTTCCATGTTGTTATTATTGAATAATTAATGATTAAAGTTGGGAAGTTGCAAGATTGAGAAAACCGGCCGACTCGGTGGTGTGGCCGACTCGGTGGTGTAGTACGTTATTAAAAAAAACGAATTTTAATAATTTCTAGGAATTAAAGTTGTCCGGAACCGATTAAAACGTCGGATATAGCTGTTATAATCGTTATATATTAATAAACTAGCCAAATTAATCGAAAAGTGTTGGCAAAGTGTTGCAATTCTCCAGGCTGGGGGGGAATCTCTTGGTTGCTTTCTAATCTGTCCTACAACTAGAGATAGGAGCAGCTAGATATAGCTTCAGCTTCTTTGTCCTTGCAATCCTAGGGCCACAAACAGAACCCGTTTGTCCCTTTCAACGCCCTAACAAAAAATCTATCACAACTGCCGACAAAAAGAAAATAAATTCCAGACGAACCGATATTCTTATAAAAAATAAAAAGTTATTTCCTAGTTAAAAAGTCGTAACCGATTACTTTATTAAGGATATCAAAAAAATCGGCTTAATATTATACGCCGTAGTTATTATTCGTCCGGATATAACTTTGCAATCTTTAACCTAACGAAATTTAATATAAATCCAAACCCGGAATATTATATAAAAACAAACCGATTTATTCGATACCTTTTCGAAACGAAATATTATTCCTTAAAATACGGCGGAACAAATACTTTCGAAGTAATTAACGACGTTTCTTTTGCCGATAATTCGATCGACCGAAAAAGCTTTTAAGCTTATGTAATACGTTTATTCGACAACATCATCGAATAACGCGTTAATAAGTAAAATACAGTAATTATTTTTATAACAACAACGGAATTATTAATATTTACTTAAACCGCAAAAAAGGTTATGTACGTATTATAATTAATTAGGAAGTTCGAAATTTAATTCGATACCTTAACTATTAATATCTAATATAACAATAAGCAAGTTATTAAGCTTATCCATATAGATATTACCTAGCTTTAAATAAAGTTAAAATATGTAAATATTTATAATTACTAGTTACGATAAAAAGCAATTCGAAAAAAAATCGAAATAATATACATTTTTACGAACGATATAATTGCAAATAGGTTAACAAAAATCCTTTTTATTGCATCCTTCGAACAGTTTACTCGACAGTTAAGGGTGACGGATATTAAAAAAAGGATATAAGAACGTCGAATTCGGGAATTGTTTAATAAGGACCTACAAGGATTCGAGGCTAACTTTAATTAATCGATATTCTGTATCCAGGACCTGTTATCAAGGAAGTAGCCCCTGGGGGGGTGTATCAGATAACTGTTGATATCAGGGGTTCTAAGATAGAACGCCACGGAAATTACCTGTAGCTTAGGGTGGGGACTACATTAGCCACATCCACAAGTATAAGCCCCGACCGACGCGGTCCAAGAACTTCAGGATGAATACAACAACTACAACTTCTTGCCCCCAATACTGAATACACGCTTGTGTCTGACAGATCAAAAGCGCTAGCTACGGCTGCGCCGCAGGCGCAGCCCCAACCTCAAAAATAGGGCCTGATTTTAGTGAGGTAAGTTTTGACCAATATTGAATACACGCTTGTGTCTGACACGTATATGGGGTGCTAGCGCACCCCCTGCTAGCTGACAGTTGCCCACCCCAACCCCCCTCCCTCCAAACAGGGTTTAGCAATGATTAATGCAAAATGAATTCGACGGTAGTCAATCTAAACTAGGGCGTCATTTTCTCTAGCCAATAAAGAGGCTTATATCGCTAACCTTGTGGCGTCAAGGTTCCCTTGGCAAGTGGGTGCCCAGATAAAAGGGGGGCTTTTAATCGTTACTGGGTGCGGCCCACTTGGTATCGAAGTGGGGAAGCTTTCCGCTAGCCATACCAAGTTCCGCGGATCATTAAAACTTAATCCGAACTTCTTGTCCCCGTGTAATAATAGGCTACTGTCATCTGTTTCTTCCCGATGGAAACTCTTGGCCAGTCTAAAAGAGTCGTCGCGATACACCTTTATCCCCATCGGGAACGAGCCGCATAAGCTGCGGATATGGCAGCGCCAATACTGCGGTTGCTGGAATAGCCTTTTCGACAGTGGCTGAGTGTTACAGCCTGGTCCACCGTAGCAGCTTTATACAGCTGTAAGCACCAACTTGATCGCTACGAATGCGATCAAATCCGCCAATCTTTTCCCCCCTGGCGTAGTGGTATGGGGGTGCGAACTATGACTCGGAGGTGGCGTGATTTCCGCCCTGTCCCCTTTTCTGCCTTTTAATCTAAAGGCGCTCGGCCACTCCTTTTTCATTCGAGGCTGAACATCCCGGTAGAGCCCTATAGTATGTCTGTTTCCCCTACGAACCCGTGCTTAGGGTAGTCAGGTGGTAGGTATTTCCGACGAAGGAGTCATACAGCGAGTCAGGAGGGGGACTTTAACTGGAGCCCAGACTTTGGCTTGTACCTAACACCATAATATCATTATTGCACTACCTAAAAGGTTACATGCTTTTAATCTTACTACTTTACGTTCTAGCTATACAGGCGCTACCTTATCGATCCTCCACTTAAACTTGCAATAGCTAAAATTTAATTAAAACATAGATTTTACAAAGGCAAGGTGCGAACCGGATTCTCCGCGGGTTCAAGACGAATTCCTCATCTAGGTAAGAATCCATAAGTCCATGAACTATTGTCAAGCGAGCCTGACTTGCGGCCACTAGACTTAGGGGCACATTTATAGCTGCTGCTTTTATAATTTACCCTCTTTTCTCGGACTCCAGTCAGTTATCCCTAGGTTGTAAAATTCACCATCATCCAGTCAGCTCTCCTTCTATCCTGCACGTTTATTCCCCTTTTGCTCCAACGGAGACGTTCAAAATGGGTGATTTCGTTATCTCCCCGGAAGAACACGCCAACCAGAATGGATGTATTAGAGTGATAACTGCTTTGACCGCGCTTTCAGGTACTGTCCACCATGATCTGCCTTAGAACGTCTTATTAATATGAGCAGTTCTTGTTGTGGCCCTTCGTGTATATGTTCGTGGGTTTGTTATTCGGAAGATGGGAGGCGACGATCACTTGATTATTATATCATTGGTTGGTTAGTTGTAATGTAATCTTTTTGCGTTCTAACTTATATTTTTAGATATTAAGTATTGGATACGTTGCTTGCGTATACGCTACGCGAAAGTACGGCTTCGGATATCATACGTATAATGTTACCTTACACGACATCTCGATGCGGGGCAAGGCATCGATCCCAATAACACTGATATACTATCTTGGCGTATATTCCATTAAGATGTCGATCCTCATGTTTTATCTCCGTATCGGTACGTTAACCCCGCTTTGGTTATTCTGGTTATTAACAGTTCGTTATTTTATAGGGGTCGAAAAGGGGTTTAGATTGCGCACCAAAATTACTATGGTAGTGCTGTCGATATTTGCCGCCATAACAGTTATTGTTCTTCTTTCGCAATGCATTCCGCTTTCTAAATATTGGATAATGGATCAAGATATCAAAGGACGTTGTATTAACAGATCAGCCTTTTTTTGGGGTAAGCGCTTCCGTCCTGTACTTAAAGTTAATAACTAACTCCGTATAGCTTCTTCGATATTTAATATTTTGACCGACATCGTGATTCTGGCGCTCCCGGTGCAAATGATACTTTCTATCCAACGCCCTCGACGCGAAACATTCGGCCTCCTGTTGGTCTTCGGCCTTGGCATATTTAGCTTTATTGCCGCAATCATCCGCCTTTATTCCCTTCACCTTTTTACCCATTCTGGAGACCCAATTTATCATTCCGCCGCAATTAACAAATGGTCAATAATTGAAATAAATGTCGGCATATATTGCGCTTCGATTCCTTCACTAAAAGCGCTCATAACCGAATCTCGACAGGAACGAAGCCGTGAGGCAACCGGCTACTCGTCTCATAATTCAGGGAGGAGCGCTATGCGCATACGTTCTGGTGCGGAATCCGGCGGTACATCTGGAGGCATCACCCGGGAAATAGAAATTACTTCGGAATCGTATCCTATGGGCCCAGTTGATGAGCCCGGTTTAACTAAGAGCGGCAGGGGCGGGAGCCAGGAGGCAATTCTTTCCCCTGAGCATGAGCCTCACGGGCAAGTATGAGGACTCATAACATGGGTTTGGGATATTCTAAGCGGCGTTTTGTGTTTAGTCTTGGTAATCGCGTCACAGAAAAAGAATACCAGGTGGCAACAAGGCGGGGTTTTAACTGTCTTTTCTTTGTTCTAGAGCCTGAATGGTGACCATCGTAACTCTAAGATCTCGGAGCTTAGGGGCTTAACTTTACGCACCTCTGTGCATAAATGACCCCCAAGACGTTAGATAGGGAATCTAGACCATTTCAGGCTGTGATCGACGACTGCCTAGAGGACTAATGGCCTAATTATTTTCCGAACACATAGCGGATGACTTTGTCAAGCCGTGGGTGCTTGTGGTGCATGCTCCGGCCCGCAATGAGATATTCAACGACGGACCCCCGACATCGTCTGACCTTCTTTATACACCTATTCCTTTACCGTAATTTGGACAATGGGTACGGAACTTCCCGGGAAATTTCTTGCTTCACTGTCTCGGAGGAGAAATAGCGGTGCGCGGATGCCGGCTGCAACGAGCTGGTGGGGGAGGGCTAACATTTCTTTCCAAGTCTGCGGACGTCCTACTAAGCTGATTCGAAATTGGCTAAAGGGGTACTAGAACAGGGTCAAAATATCCGATCTTTATCGATTCGAAAGCACAGGTACCCCCAGTCGCCAGCCTTCGTCATCTTATATGCAACCATGGCCGCAGCGATGGATTGATGTACCGCATCGACAATCAGATCAGCTCGTTCCAGCCGACGACCCGGGAGAACTGCCGGGTCAGAAAGCCGAGCTACTTCCAACCCTGTTCATCGAGATACGAAACCTACTCAGACTACAGCCAGTCGACCCGAACGCCGTTCCTCCGATCGTCAACAACTTCACAGTTCCCTCCTGCGAGCCGCAAACCGTGGCCCTCACCAAGGACAGCCATTTCATGACCAGGACTGGGTCGCCCGTCATCTGGCCATCCCAAACGTAATGCCTAACGCATTACTGCGACAACAAGTCGGCCCCAAACTCACGCTTCGGGTCGCAGCCGGCAAAACGCCTGATAGGTGTCTATCACACATTCTCCGGGCGGAGTAGTGAAGCCATAAGACACGCAGTCTGCCTTTTCCATAGTGTGTAAGCTTTGGCTACGTTGTCAAGCTAAATACGTGTGGGATGAGTAGTAGACTAGATAACGCGTAAGATAGCCAGAGGACGTAGTTATGGCCCTTTGGCTTTCCTTATAAGCTAGGAATTTCGTCTTCTAATATGCTTACTTGCAGGTAGTCGCGTGAATCTTAAATGTGAATGTAGGGCGGTACTTCGAAAGCACCAATACGGGGTGGCTGACACATACCTGTAGTAGGGTTTCCGGATGAATGTACACGTAATGGCCATATTGTCGGTGGAGCCTGGACTCCAAAAGGTTTAGGAGGATTTGGTAACCATTGCATATAGGAATGAAGACTTCTCTTCTACCGCCTATGAGGTTATTTCGATATTAGGATGAAGCCCGTAATAATAAGGCGCATGCTTATGTACATCCGCTCCCTTAATCCTAGCATGTTTGAATAAAATAATTATACGCTCGAGAGGAGAGGAGCTAGCTCCAATCCCTCCGAAGAAACTCATTACTGCACCAGAAAGACTATGGGCAATTTAGTACAAGAGAGCGCCTAGACTCATCCTGGGGAATTCTCCAGGACGACCTTGAGTTTTGTTTGTATTCGTTCAAAAGAATCAAGCAACTGGCATCAGGGAGTGCCAGAAGGGTGGTACAAAGGCAACTACCACGTCACGCTCAGACACACTCCTCAGTCGCAGCTCCCTCCTTGAAGGTCTGTTGAAGCGCACCTTCCTCTAAACCACCGTTCAGAATGCCAATGCTTCTGCATCTTGACCTTTACTTGTTGAAAGCAAAGACCAAGTTCCTGCTCCATGTCCCTTTCTTTTCAAGCACAATTTATCAGTTCTGTTATAAGTTCTTAGAATATCTTCTTCTTGAGATACCTAAGCATTGTGCGCCCAGACTGAAATCCAATCTTCAACTACATCGCCCTCCATTCCAGCAGGATGAGTTCTCTCGGGCTTGACTGCAACCTCTGGGGTCAGTAACTGTTCTTTCCAGATAATCTGGCCAATAGTCGGGAGCTATAAGACACGGTGCGGGAGCTAAGAACTCCCCAAACGCCACATCAGGGAACATTGTTTCGTGAGCTAGGATATAAGGGGTAAGAAAAACTCTGAAGTTGCTTACTGTGGATCAGCCTCTTTAGCCCGTCCTTGCTCGGGGGGCTGTCAGCCCATTTGTCATCTACAATGGCGTCGGTGTCATTTGAGTAGATCTTCTCCCCGGGATGCCCAAGCTGGGCCAGGTATGCCTCAGGCGTAAAGTTGTAAGGTGGACCTCTGGCTGAGGGCGGCTTAGTAGTGGGGAACTCAAGGCACACCAGCCTGCCTTCCAGAGCCAACAGTTCGGCAATCCGCTTGGCCCAGGCAGGGCGAGCTTCCCAAGGGAGAGCACAGCCGAACTAGGTTTCTTCGTCAGTGTCTTCCACACGTCTACGAACGGAGCAATGCGTATCGTAATTTGCATGAACCATCAAAAAGACACCAGATATCCGGACGTATCAGGTTAGGATACCGTATAGTGCAACTCACAGTATAGTCGAAGATCAGGTCGAACTTCCCACCCGGAACTCCAGACTTTTCGACCCACTCGTTGGAGAAGAAGTCACCCGCAAACCAAGCCCGATTGCCAAGGATCCCCTTTTTCGCCTCGAGCTTACCTGCCGCCTTCCACGCCTCTTCGTTCTTCTTAGCCCCCTGAATGGCTGTGGCTGAGAGGTCTAGCCCATAGACGTCGTAACCGAAGGTACTGAGCGAAAGAACGTCGTGGCCACGGCCGCAGCCGGGGACAAGTGCGGTCCGAGTGGTCTTTGTGGTGGAGAACTCAAAGAGCTCGGGCTTGTTCAGAAGTAGATCCGAAAGGGCGGCACTTGGCTGTTGGCGGTCCCACGGCGTCTTGTCGGTCGTCCAGCAGGAGTCCCAGAGCGTACCATGGTCAGAGTATCCGTGACCATCAAAGAGGTCCGAAAGGGAACGGTCGTACTTGTTGGCCATGGTTTGGTTCACATTATATCTGAGGCTTTGGAAGTGCTAGGAATATATTTGAGATACTTGTTGAGGCGTTTGCAACTGATGGGTGAGAACTGCTTATCGGCTAGAGAACGATATGTGCTGGTTCAGCTCTCTCCCAGAGAACGGGAAGGGCTATAGATAGCCCGTCTTACTCTTATTTATGACAAATAACACCGACAGAACCCCGAAAAGGCTGGTTGAAGCAGCAGTATGACCTTACTTGCATGGAGACGATCGTCTTTGTTACACTCTGATACGTTGAAGCTCGAAAGGAACATTTGGTGCTAACTAGCTATGCGTCATCTTGGTGCGGAGAGTCACCACCCACGTTATCCCTCATCTTGAGCTTTAAGCGCCATGTCACCTGTCAGACCCATAATACCGAAAAATGTGAGGCCCCAGATTATGGCAGGACCTCAAATGTTTGCCCCTGAATAGAAGAACTTCGACAAGCCAATATACGTAAGATATTTCTGTCAGTAATGGCTGAAGGTCAGGGTGGCAACGCAACCCGTATATTAATAACAGTCTGAAACCTGACCATTTTCCTGTTTTCTGGGAGAAGCCGCTAATACACATTGACCACTGACCGGACTTTATCATAATCTCCGGTTGCACGTGACGGTTTCATCAAATTTATAGAATCATTCACAGCCATTGTATTTATAAAAATATTTTGTGAAGGGACTGTGAGGTAATGCCTGGCAAGTTAGCTATCCTAATAAGGGATGCAAAATAATGTTAGAACAGAGTGGATTGTAATATGTGGGCTTCAAAGCGCAAGAAAGAATCGAGATGCATAATGCACGAGTAGCACAGTCGCATTGGTAACTGTCAGACCCTGAGTGCCGAAAAAAATGTGAGGCCCAACACTATGGCGGGACACTATCAGGTCTTAAATCTCACAGTAACTGGAGATGGCAATCGTCGCCTTGCAGGCGAATGTGCGAATTAACGAGTATCTCTAGCGGTTCCCAGCATAGCAAGAATCTGATTGGCATCAACCGGCAATATTTATCCTTGTTAACAAAGTATCACACGGGGTACAGTGTTCCATTGTACCGAGATGTCCGTATAGAATATACCATTGTAATCATATTGAATTATCTGGTTCCGGACCAATATTTATTGAAGTGTGAAGGAGTGCTTATGCCAGGGTGTGGCTAATCCTGGGTAGCTATATAACTTATCTTCTGCGATATGGGACTTGGAGGCGATTCATAAAGCAGTTCACTATACACAGGAGCGACTTATCGAACATAGGTATTCATTCGCCGTTTTTAAATATGTAGAAGGTCAAGCTAACTGACATAGATGATAATTGGATTGCTGAGAGGACCATCAGTGGTCAGTCTGTGGAGACGTTCCATGCAACGCAGTGCCCTGAAGGGTAAAGAAGAACGAGAGAATCCGTGGAGGTTGATTCTCCGTACCTTCTATATATGAAGATCACTCGCCAGCCAAGAAAGCTTGCTGAATTTGTTTTAAAGCTTGTTTTTGTAGAGCAGCACTGAAGCGCGTTTAGGGTCTGAGGAAGACACGGATGTTGCATCCTTCACGACCAGTCACACTGTGGATAAGGAACCACCGAAGATTTGTAGGATTTGGCTGGAAATAAGGGATAAAAAGTGCTTACATATCCAAGCCGGGAAGGTTTTTCGTACTTTCAATATTCGAAAGAGAGTAACTCCGGTGCTTAGAGTGACAGGGCGAACCATACATTATCGTACGCCAATGTATGTTTTGTTTGATCCCAGCTTTTCAAGCTTATTCGTCGAAACATGGGCCAAATTTCTGTCGACTACCGTAATCAATACTTCAATTGATCTTGTCTACGTGGGGGTTCACGGAACATACCGATCGTTACATCTATTGCTCTGTTCGTATTTTCCCCCAAATCGAAGGAAAGGAGCGGCTCGGGGTTCGGAATGTGACCCCCTCCGGATCAGAGTTTAAATGAGTATAATACGGACCATAGGACGACGATATCGCTTACGCGCGTGGGACGTATTGCGACGCTAATTATACGTCTACCAATATGCCGGTCGTCGTGGCAAGAGAGCTACATCTGAAGTGCGAGCAGGAGGCGGATCCTTCATGCTGATTATCTATTTGCTTACCAGAAATGTAGAGAGATGAACAGATAGACATCATACATTCCAGACATGGAACATAGTCTAAGGCCTAAATGGGAGCGAACAACGCCACGAGATGCACGCTGTGGTCACCATGGCCAATTACGGCTATGTCCATCTTCCGGCCCTGGGAGGATGCGGGGGGAACCATGCATCCACACCGTGAGGGTGGTTCGGTTGTGTGGGATTTTGTATGCCTTGCCAGCCTGGATTTCAATTCACTTACAGCGATAACCACCCTTCCAGAGGCAGTAAACCTTGTATTGGGATCCTCCGCAACCAGGAGCTTCATCTAGCTTCATGACTGTCTTAAGCCGTTGCAACCTTTCACTAAATTCTATCGTATCCTGCATCCCGTCATTACAATCCGCACTGCCGCGTCGCATGACAGGCTCCATATTCGACATTGGAATGAAAAGGATTCCCGGCGAGTATATTTATCATTATGACATCCCATCCGACCGTCCCCCCGCTATTACTGGTAACTATGGACATTAACACGACAACAATATGTGCCTGCTAGTGTGATAGTCGCAATGCCAGTAGCCATGATATCGTAAAGATAACTTGAATGAAGTCATCGAAAACCGGTGTCAGTACTCGAAGGGTCTAATGCAGTGTCATACAATCTATTACTTGATCGCAGCGTAAATCCGTGCCGGAAGGTTAAAGGCTGCTCCAAGGACCGAGACCGCATACCCTAGAGCTGTTGGACTCCGGTTCCCGATGTTTCCTAGGATATCTGGGGAAGCCGCGTGACCAGAGCCGGGATTTTCGGGCCCTTGTCCTAGTCTTCCAAAAGTAACGGGATGTTGTCGCCACGAGAAAGCTGAAAACGCCCCTCACAGATCAGCATATTGGTCATGTCTCCCATAATTCGAAGAGACCGCCAGAGAATAGGAAAACAATGACTACAGCATTCAACAACCCTCATTGTAACTCAGTTTAAAGTATTCGCATTGGTAGTAGCTAATGATGATCATAGCAATTCCACCTGCCACGCGCTCCAAGTCCCAAGGATATCTGTACAGCATTCACGCCTCTTAGACTAGTTCCAAATCCTTGATAGACCCGAACTTATGAGACCTTGGATTTGCAGAGTCCTTTGCGCAACCACAGCCATGCTGATCACCCTGTCCAGTGTGTTCATCCCTAGTAGAGATAAACACTATGTGGTCGTAGCGTATGTTAACACTTTTCTAATATCACAACAAGCTTATGGATAGTTGTAAGGCGCCGTTAAAATATCTATAGGGTGTTATGGCCAAAAAAAACTTGAATAACACTAGTCACCCTTCCGTAGCACCTTCTGGCTGTGGGCAAGGAAATTTGGAATAAGTATATATAACCCATAAGACAACCGCACGTGTTCAGCAATGGCGACAAGCAGTCATATCCTAGGCCCCTGGCTTTAGGCGCCATTGGGTAGATATAAAGAACATTGTCTCCACCCTACGCAACCAAGGTTCGGAACATCTTCGCTAGGGGCAGCTCTATGTTATAAAATGCCTCTATAAATATAATTTCGTTTTGGAGTTAGCCCAGTCAGTCTTTATCATCTTGTATCGCATATAACAATACTTAATAATGCTTTCGTATAATTTAGCCATAATATATGCTACGTTGATCGGTTCTTTGCTCGATTCAGAACTTCGGCGCCGTACCCAAGGAGAAACCTGGGTATCTAGCTATTTACACACGCCCCCAGCCCGGATTAGAGACCGGAGTACACCCCATCCCAGAAGAATCAACAGAAAATGCAACCCGTTTGCCGCCATCAACTTGTAATATTATATGCGGGTCGTCGTAGCAGATCCCGATTCCGGCAGGTCAGCTAGTAGTAATGTCGGCTCTGACCGTGCCCGAATCCCTAAGGTGGAAAGGAACAGAGGTCGACGCAACACAATCCACTCACCAACCACCCCTATGGAGTGGATGGACGGCCATCCACTCACACCTCAAAATATATGAATGGAACCGGCGAAATCTCCATATGGACGGCCACCGGTGGACGTTCGTAGATGTTTAAAGGTACATCTTTTACTAATATTTTCTATATAAAGATATGTACCTCCTACTGGCCTGTACCTGAGCCCGGTCCTTGACCAGTTCCGGTAACGGACCGAGCGGGCGAAGCGGCCGGGGTATGTTACCAGCCACATAACTTTGTATGTAAACCCCACAATCCACTTAATATGGATATTATGTCCATCCACGATAACTTTAAAAGGATGGATGTCCATTTTAGAAAAGGTTAAACGGGTGAATTGGGCTTGGCGTTTGCACAAGGGATTGCGCAACCGGCGGACTCCGGTAGAGTTGCTTCGACTCTTGGAAAAGAACCATAATCCTGAGACCAAAAGTCCTCCGTACCTCAAACCATTATGATTTCCGCGAGATACCTGGTATTTAGCCATCCATATTAACTTGCCAAGCAAGATTTATAAAATGCCCAAATACGAAGTCTTTGAGCTGCATCCAGCCGGGTGGGAGTTAGACCCACCACACGAGTACTTCATGCTGTCCACGCTGGACTATTGCACTGCGCAGGTCTTCAACAACTACGCTCTTTTCTTCAAGCTCTCTGATGCCGACAAACCTAGTGTCATCCCCGTCCTTAAGCGCGGCCTTGAAATCACCTTGAGCCAATGTCGGCAGTTGTGCGGGGTGCTCCAGGGGCATCCCGACGGCGGTCTATGCTTCCACAAGACGAGGCAAAGTACTGTCCAGTTTCACGTGCAGTGGCTGGACGCCCCTGAGGATGAAGGCAGGTACCCCTCGTTCGAGGAGCTTGAGAAACGCCATTTTGTCTCTCAAGCCCTGGGAGACATATCCACCTGGAGCGTGCCCCCAATGACGTACGGTGAGAAGCCTGAGGCCCAGCCTGCAAGCAGACCGAAATGCTCTGCGTTTAAAGTGAGCTTCATCCGTGGCGGCTTGGTATTCATGATGCACCACCACCACTACACCAATGACGTCCTGGGATGGGCTGGCGAGCTGCACCAGCTGGCCGAAAACTGCGCCGCGATCTGGAAGTCTCCCGAAAACCCGGCTTTCGCGTCCTGGGACAATGCCTGTTTGGACCTTTCGAGGGTTACTAAACGCGACCCTCCAGAGGACCAGCGTATCGACGGGCCAGTGGCGCCCTTGCGACACCCCGAACACAAAGTTGGTCAATGGCTGCTGTTCCACCTGCCCAAGAGCAAGACGGCCGAGCTGAAGAAGATGGCCAGTCCCGAGGACGGGAGCTACTGGATCTCGAGTTATGACGCGTATATGGCGTACATCTGGCGAATTCTGTCAAAGCATAGGGCCAAGCTGTTTAAGCCTGATCTCAACAAGAGTCTTCTGTGGGGCGAGGCTGTTGATATGCGAAGGCGCTTCCATGATCCACCGGTGCCGCAACGCATCCAGGGCAACTTCGTCTTTTTAGCATTGAACAAGAATAGTCCCGCGCCGCAGCTCACGGCGGAGGAGGTCATCTCGAAAGCACCTCTGTCGAAACTGGCTTGGTAGCTCATTTTTCCTCTTTCCCCCCTACCCCTTCCCTGCTCCTTTTTGTTGTATAGATCATTACACCCGGTTAAGCAAAGTCTTTGGCCCCAGATAATCGTGCTTCCATTTCTGTTTGAGATTAACGCTTGGTCAACCGTCTCGATACCGACTTGTATAGGCTAACCCCTTCCTAGGTACATCCGCCAACTCACCAATAGCGCTACGCAAGAGAGTCTAGACATTGCTCTCTCCGCCATCGCCCCCATTCGCGACAAGACAAGTCTGTTCTCACGCGTCGACAGCCTCCCGCCCATGTCCAATATCACGACCGAGTGGCGGGACGCGAGGGTCTACGAGGCCGACTTTGGATTCGCCAAACCTTACGCCTTCCGCCACCCCTTCAACACTGTCTCCGCTGGCCTGACGATTGTCTATCCCATACGAACGAACGGCGCCCCGGCGGGGGAGGACGAAGGCAACGAGTTCTGCGTTGGATTCGAAAAGGAGCTTGTGAAGGATCTGATTGAGGACCCCGAGTGGAATAAGTATTTCGAGTTTAGGGGTGTGGATGCGGAGGAAGGCGTCAAGGTGGAGGAGCCGTTGTCAGGTGCCAATGTCGGGATACGGTGGAACTCTCTGGGCAGGGGTCTTAGGGCTATATATAGGGGGCTTCTCTCCCCGATATTTAGGAAGAACAGGCGTTAATGTGTCACTTTTACTGCTACCTAACAGCTCGTTTCCTGCCTTTCACTCCGTCCTTACCATTTTCCCTTACAGCCGTTGCCAGCGGTTTAGTGGGGCATTGTCGTGGAACGGAGTCCAGAGCAAAATGGTTTATGAGGAAGCATCGTATTTCGTGTCTGCGTCGCTTCCCCCACCCGCTTTATTTTATTGGCATTGTCGGACTGCCGCCCAAGTTGTGTAAAATCATAGAAGTCTTACATCGCCAGGGGCCAGCGACTAACTGGATAACTACTTCTGGAGCTACTTGGTCCTAATGCGACCTGTTTACGTGCCCCAATTTGCGTCATGTGGCTTCTCGGGGTGTCACTGCCACTATCTCGTGAGAAATGTTACTGTAGGACAACGGCCAGCCCGCTCTCCATACACCGGGCAGACTAGGGGAATCCAAGGGTGCCGCTATTCAGATTATGGGACATACCACCCCTACAGCCCTCTAACCCCTTAAGCCTCCCCATTCTCCATCCAATAGCTACAAATACGTGTATGCATCATCTCATATAATTACATCGTGATTTCGCGACATGCAGAAACTACTTTTATCCCCTTTGCCTGCCGTATTAATGCAAGCGTCCGCACCTAAATGTGCAATAAAATGTTGAAACAATTAGCCTACGATGATGGCCGCTCATCTCTCTCCTCTGTGCTCTCTTGGTTTATAAGCTTTCGCTTCTTCGGGGTAGAGATGCTTCAGACGGGTATGCTTCGGCGTAGGGGGATCTTCGCCAGGGGAGGAAGAATCGCTCCTTCTTTGTGGTCTTCAGTGGCCCGCTCCCTGCCGCAGACGTGACGTTATCAGCGTCAGTTTTTTGTGCGTCCTTCAATGAAGCAGCACGTTTCCTCTTACCATTCTGTGATCTAACTTGCTCCGTCTCTGCCTTTTTGAAGGCCTTGGCGCTTGTCTTGACCGTGTTCGCTCTATTATCCTTCGCTGCCACCATCTTCCAAGTCGGGGAGGTAGCCGTCCTTGTATCTAGACCAGTCCAATGACATGTATGAGTCGGATGGTTTCTATTCCTTGATATGGCTGGACGGGACCTTTGGGCCGGATTTGAGGCGTTCTGTCTGTCTTTGGACCAAGTTGTTGGGATGCGATCTGGTGGGAGCGACGTCGCAGTTGAGGTCGCACCTGGCGGCCCAATCCTCCATTCGCTTTATTATACTGACATCTGGACGAATGACTCCTGTGTGAAAGAGGTTAAAGTCAAATGTCACGATTCCATAATTGTCCAGTAGACCCTATCGACTTCCCGAGCGAAGACCGTCTCGTTTGGTGGACCAACCCATCCGAAATCAAATGACTTCAGATCATCAGTTTCGAGGTCTACTAGAAGATTGCTCAAATAGATGTCATTGTGCGCAAGACCAACTTCAAAGTGAAGGCAGCCCAGAGGATCGGTCAGTTGCTGAAGCCACTTTAGTTTAAATGGCCGCTTCGTGTTTCCTTCAAATTGCCGCCGTTAATGAATGCTGTAAGCATCCCATGAATCCGTGATTCGACGTCATCCACCACAATCTTGTCAAGGGGAACAATATGCTGATGAGAGAGAATATCTTCAAAAAGTGCATCTCGTCCCATAGATGAGATTGGGACCTGTGTGTTAATCCGTCCGTGGACAAGTCTATGACGAAATCTCACGAGCTTGCGGGGAGGTTCTTATAGCCGTGCGGCAGGTTTCCAATCTCTGCCCGAAACCCGAGATCGGCCGAATGCACGAACAAGTTGCTGTTAATTGCAGTGTGTGCCGCTACAAGAAGATCCCTCTGGTTCTCCGAGATGAGAGAGGGCAGAAATGAAAGCTCGCAGTAGAGGTAAGAATGTGAAAAGGAGACCAAGGAATAGCCAAAGCAGGAGGAAAATGAGGATGAGTATACCAACAAGTCACCGTAAATGGCCCGAAGAGCTACAGACTAGCCACTGCGTACCAAGGAGCAGGAAGCTCCACAAGGTAGAAGGATTATAGGGCGCACTGGTGTCTTCCTGAGCATATTACGAGGAACAGCCCTTCAGAAATCCCTAATTGAGTCATCAAATGTCGCGCGGTAAGGCAAAGCAAACTAAAATAAAGGGGGGGTAGAAGAACTAAAAGGGGCAGTGGGGCCAATCCTATAGCTTAGACCTCGGATTGGAACAGAGGCGAGATTGTAAATGTGCACATTGAATAATACAACTCTGACCAGTGATTAAACATGATTGATGCATTAAACCAAGATGTCTCATGAGTATTCGAGTCCGTTTTGGTCCCTTAAATTAGGTAACGAATACGTACGGTTATAAGGAAACGTTATCATTGTCACAGGTGGGGCTAGAGCCTGCTTACTAGTAGATAAATCTCCAGGATATTTGTGGCGCCTCATGACTCAGCCACTGTAGGCCCACATGGTCCCTAGCCACGCATGGTGGAACTCTGGAAACTGGAAAAGCTCCAACAATTTCCACATGCACGATCCGCTTGCAACTCGGTCCATGAGCAGCTCCAAACAAAAGCTATTTGACCCGTTCTGTCTGCGGCCATGCGCGGCGCATCTCCTCTTGTCAGACGAGTAGGGGCAGGTCGATTAGCACATAGACCGAACTCGGGCTATATCTGTCGACAATGTAGATCCATCCAGATCAGCTCGTCTCCCACGACGGAGTCGCCCGACTTTAGAGGGGATGTCTTCGGTACGCCGAGGGACTCTAATGTTGCTGGTATCGTTTCGTTGCCTCTTGCTAAAGTGGAAGACGTTCTGACAGGTGCGGATCAGACGCTCGATTCGAAGTGCTAGGCACGCCGTATTCCCTCCTCTCGGTCTCTCTATCGGCCTCCCAAAGGCTGTATACCAGGAGGGGCACCCTGGTCGCAGTGTCAGGAAAACTGCAAAACGTATGATCACTAGGAGGCTTCCACCCTGGGTCAATTCAGGCTGACTTATCTCCCGGGACTAGGCACAATCCACTCTATCTCTACTATCCCCCCTCACACGAGCAGCGCTCGGGGTTCCTTTCCTCTACCAGCGAATCACGTCGACGACCCCAATAACCGCATTAATAGCAACCAAATCCGCAAATACTACGTTTTCCGTACTGCATTTAGACGGCACAACAGATTGGATGGTAGCACAGAGGTCAGCCTTGTTGGCATGGACGGGCCATACGCTGAAGGTGATGCCACGGATCCAACGTCGACTGCCGCTGGCATACTGGGGTTCTTCGGAGCTGACGGGGCGCGGCCTTGCAGTTTTATCTGCCAAGGGACATATATATCAGCTCACGTTGGCCGAAGGCGAGGAGTTCGTTGCTCATCCATCGCATGTCGTTGCGTATACTATCACCAAGAACCCCCCGTTACCATTCCGGTTCAAGAGCAACAATTTCACGTTCCAGATACCCTCTGTTACGGAGTTGCTGGGGAATGTCAAGTTTTTCCAGGAGGTGCGCAAGACAGAGGCCTACAAGTTTATGGCGCGGTTGATGTTCGGCCTGAGGACGACGGCGCGACGCACGATTTTCGGCGACAGGCTATTCCTACAATTTCGCGGTCCGTCGACGATACTCATGTCAAGCAGAGGCGCCAGGATCAGTGATGTTCTAAGCAAGGAGGAGGTGAACGAGATCGCCGATGCGCCAGCAGGCTCCGTCCTCGCTGCCGTCGAACTAGCCACTAGACCGGAGCCGAGCTCGGAGCCGGCCAAAACGACAGATGTGGCCGCTGTAAAAATCAACGTCGCTAGTGTTGGGGAGGATGGCAAAGTCAAGTTCGAGGACGCCAAGAACTTGAAGGATTTTGAGAAGTAGATATGCGCTGCTGCGGAAGCCAATGTTCCACCAGCTTATCTCTGTATTATCAATATTTTATGGCCTTCCTCGCCGTGTATTATGAATATGAATGGCAAGGCAGGTCCTCCCCCGATATCATGGACCCAGAATACAGACAGTCGGCGTACAACAATCGCTCCTATGCGAACTCGGCTGATAACCACCATTGACCTGACACGCAATCTGTTGTGACGTCAAGTGTTGGGGGCCGCAAGCTTCCAGCCAATCGGGATCTACGAGCAAAGGATATGCGGCTCTTACGACGCCACCAAGTAACCAGTTAAACCCTAATGACAGCATCTAACTCAGATCCGTGTCTGCCACACCTTATAATATTCGATAAAACAAAGCAAAAACCGTCGGCTTTCCGCTGCGATTCCAGTGGACTTTGAGTTGTCATGTCTCTCTAGCGGCCTGCTCATGAGTTTGCTTCACAAGATGTTGCAAGGTTTTGTTGTTCTGCAGATATTGAAGTTGTCAGCGAGGAAGAATTCCAGGGGTCGGGTTTAAGCACACTGGAAGTCTCGTGTACTTCCGATCGTAATTCCGAGGCAAGGCCACCCAGGTCCGAAGCCCTTGGCTCTGATCCGTTTCTTTGTTACTATAATGTGCGTAGCTCGACGCAAGCGACTAGGACGAACCGCAATCGGCCGAGTAAGCTTCCATGGCCGAATCGTTGAACGAGGGGATGATGTTACTTTGCGGCACTACTCGATGACCAAAAGCTCATCCAAGGGGGCACCGCGAATGGATTAGATATGATATCGCCGTTTCCAGCTAGAGCACAATCCCGGCTGAAGCCCGAGAGGGAAAGATCCGTTCCAGTTGGTCCGCGTCTTCGCGCAAACCAAGGTCCGATATGAACTACAATGCAACGGACGGCGAGCTCAAGATCTCCTCCGACCCACCTCTATATACGCTTGGGCCTTTCTCCGTACGCCGGCCTGAGTCATACATAGGTGGTCATTCCGACGGTCGTACGTTTACTCCACATTACTTGTCAATACATAGCCTAAATACCCTATCCGGGAGTGGGAAAGGCTATCAAAACATTGCATCTCACATCCCACCCGGCCGCCAAGCCAGCTGCGTACAACGGTCGCCCCCTAAATTGGAAGCTCCGCAGCCGCCGAACCGGGTCCATCGCGCCGGGCTCATTGGACGTTATTTCTGCGTACAACCTAACTAGGCAGGAGATTGGCTAAGGAGTAAAAAAAAGGTAAAGGTGAAAGTGTTGACTGAGCCTGCCTCTCCTCAGTCGTAATTACTTTCCTGGTTGCAAGCTCGGCGTTGTCGGCGTAGTAAAAAAAAATAAAAGAACCAGCCACAAGCCACAAGGGTCTGTTTTGTTAGCTACCTTGATCGCCCCCTTTATTTCCATTTCCGGCTGGTACGTAGACTCCCATAAAATTTATATGGAAATCTACTTACATCTACGGATCTGTAAGGCATCATCACCACAACCTGTATACAGCGCTCTATCACCCTACAAACAACTATATTTGCTTAATCATCTTTCCGTGTTTCCAATATGAACCTAGAAGTCCAACTCCGATATATCAAGAAATAACGCCTTCGCGGAACGTCGCCGTTAATCGAAACTGCCGTGTTAAGAGTAGGGCGGAACAGCAGAGGAATTAATGAAGGTATCTTTTGCATACAAAATGTATGGGGGTATACTTACTAGCTGTTTAAGGAAACTTGTGGGGACGGTGAGGTAACTAACAAAAATTACCCCTGTTTGTTGTGTATGCCGCATTTAAATCCGAGTATACCCGTAAAGCCGAGTGAGCACGAAATACATGGTAGACATTTTGAATTCAGGGACAACCCCCCCTTGTCAGCCGTCAACTTGTATTATTATAATAAGACCCTGCTGAAGCTCGTGATACTCAGGCCCCAAATCCTTACATACTACACAAGCCGTCTTGTTTTGATACTTCCTTGTTTCGTGCTTCAAGAAACCCCTTGGTCATTAGAGAGACCACTGAGCCGCGATTTCTCTGGATTTCCTTCACGACTTACATCCAACCCCTGGAAACTCCTGCCTATAAGGCTATTATTTACATTTGTGGTTTAATTCTATAGTTACCGAGTTACCTTTACATCAGCCAGCCAGGCTCCAAGTGAATTTCAGGATATTTGTCCCCTAATCGGGTGACTGCTTCAGAGGATGTCCTCATCCGATTCGGAATCCTCCGCCACCATACGGAACGACCTGCGATATGACACAGAAAGCGGGCTAAATGGCTCCTCCACGTTCGCATCGAAGGAACAAATACGGCAGCCGTCAATGGAGATGCGGCGAATACCCTCCCGGCAGGATGAGACGGAGGCCAACATCCGGTCCGACCCGGCCAACGTCGCCAAGGCCGACACGGAGAACGGCGGAGCCGTCTCGCCACCGCCGCCGCCACAACAGCAACAGCAGTCCGCGCCCCCGGGCCCTAACCCGGCCGACTTCCCCGACGGCGGCCTTGAGGCCTGGCTGGTCGTCTTCGGTGGGTGGTGCGCGCTCTTCTGCACCTTCGGGCTCGTCAACTGCGTCGGCGTCTTCGTCGAGTACTACGTCAACGGCCCGCTTGCGAGTTACGGCGCCTCTACGGTCACCTGGATCACCTCGGTGCAGGCGGCGCTGATGACGGGGGGTAACGTGATCGTGAGTACACTGACTGCCCTAACACCCCTTATGCCTATATACGAGACTGTCCTGTATATAGTGAGTGGCCATACTGACTAGCGAACCCCGTAGTTCGGTCGCGTCTTCGACAATTACGGTCCCCGGTGGCTCCTCCTCGGCGGCACCGTCGTCTACATCTTCGGGCTGATGATGACGTCGCTGTCGACAGAGTACTACCAAATCATCCTGTCGCAGGGCATTGTGAGCTCGCTCGGCTCGAGCGCCGTGTTCAACGCCTCGATGAGCTGCGTCATGGGGTGGTTCTTCCGGCGCCGGGCGGCGGCGCTGGGAGTCATGGTCTCGGGCTCGTCGCTCGGCGGCGTCGTGCTGCCCATTATGATGACGCGGCTCATCGCGAGCCTCGGCTTCCCCTGGACCATGCGCATCATGGCCTTCATGTTCCTTGCCCTGCTCGCCGTGTCCTGCCTCACCGTCAAGTCCCGCCTGCCGCCCCGCCCCAAGCCCGTCCGCTTCGCCGACTACTACCGACCCCTGACCGAGCCCACGATGGCCTTCGTCGTCGCCGCCGGCTTCTTCTCCTTCCTCGGCATCTTCCTGCCCTTCAACTACCTCATCATCCAGGCCCAGCAGGCGGGCGTGTCGCCCACTCTCGTTCCGTATCTGCTGCCTATTCTCAATGCTGCGAGGTAAGTTCTCTTTTCTAAATCCGCTTCTTCGCCGTCCTTCAGTCCATCACTTCCCGTGTAACCCACTCACCCCCTTTCCCCCACCCGCGGGAAGGAAAAACACTAACCATATATGAATCAACAGCATCCCCGGCCGAATCCTTCCGGGCATCCTCGGCGACAAGGTCGGGCGGTTCAACCTGATGATCCTGATCAGCTTCATCAGCGGCGCCGTGACGCTGGTGCTCTGGATCCCCGGCAGCGGCAGCACGGGGGCCATCATCGCGTACGGGGCCATCTTCGGCTTCTCGAGCGGCGGGTACGTGTCGCTGGCGCCCGCCGTCATGGCGCAGATCTCGGACATACGCGAGATCGGCACGCGCATCGGCATCACCTTCGTCGTCAACGCCGTCGGCGCCCTCATCGGCAGCCCCGTCGGCGGAGCCATCGTCTCCGGCAGCTCCGCCAGGCACGCCGCCGCCGGCAGCAGCAGCAACGACTACCTCGGCCTCCAGCTCTTCTGCGGCGCCGTCATGCTCGCCGGCACCGCCTTCTTCGCCATCGCGCGGTACACGCAGCAGGGGTTCAAGATCGTCAAGGTCTGATTTGCTTCTATTGCGTCGTCGTTGTCGTCGTCATCTGCTGGGCGATTGATGCGCTTGTTTGTTATTCTCTTACTGGTCATGTTTAATACTGCCGGCGCAGCGACAGCGTGTATGATTATTGGCGAGGGCATACGTACTACTTATAGCATTTGCATAGCGTCTCTGAACGGATCCCAGGTCGGTTAGATACCTATTTTACTGAGCATGAACGAGAAAGATAGAACGACACAATAACTAATGTTCCAACCGCCCCTCGAAATACTCTCAGCTGACGCGGAGTCTTGCCGACTAAAGTCCTTCAATGTGTGTACTCTGATCGTTTGACATGCTTTCGAGATGGCACACGCAAAGAAGCCTTATTCGACCCTCGGCGTCTTCGACGCAGACCAGAATCAGATATCGACAAACTCTCGCATTGCCGCTTGACTTGCCACCACAATAGGTAAAAAAACACGGGTTATGGCTCGCTGTGACTACCGACCACTATCACGATTCGGTGCAAGTCTAAACGGCTCCACCACTGCATTCATATGTGTCTCGCAGCAATATTTAGATTCCAACCACTCCCGCCCTAAGATGAATGCGCGTGGTCCGAAGCGAAATATCGACAGCGATCATCACATCCCCATTCCCATCAAGACTGCAAGACCTTCATGCGGTGCCATATACATCAGCGGGCTCCAAAAGTCCTCGCCCACCAGTCCCACAATAACTGGAAAAGCGCATAGGAGAGGGGTGGGGACTCTTGCGTCGGTGACGCGGAGGTCGTCTACGCCGTCGCTGGGATCACCGCCTTGTCTCATGTCGCTATCATGCTGTGGACTAGATAGAGGATTAAGAGGACCAGGTCGAACTGAATGGGTGAGTATTTTGGCTGGCGGCTTGAGGGCCGAGTTGTTCGGGTCAGGACTCTACGTCGGATGATTAAGTCATTGTTGTGTCCACAAGCTAACTGACTTAACAAAAATGATAAGAGAGAAAAGCGGTTAATCCCTTCTCTTTGCCCCTTGATACCGACGTCGCCGAATTTCCGATACTATGGGCGAGCCGAGTGGAGTACATGACGCTCAGATTTCTTGAAGCCCACACTAGGTATGTAGAGGGTGCTTTACTCGGGTAGGGGTCTGAGTAATTGAAGGTCCACAATAACGAGATATGAATCGAAACTAATTTGCTACTGATTCGTGATTTTTGGTGGCCGCGTCTTGACCTCTGATAAAAAATAGTTCGGTAGAATGAGTATGGTTCTCCTTCGCAGCAGCCAATGAACGAAGTCGCTGCTTATGCAGGAATAGGGGTTGAAATAGGGGGCGAATGACCCACACACTTCCGTGGATATACAGTTAGGCGGACCCCAGGTCTCCAGTCTGATCGCTTATGGAATCAAAAATGCCATCAACCCATTATTGACAAGTCATTGCTTGATGAGTAAATGAGGACGGCGTGCGAAGTGGACATGTCTCTGTGGTGTTTGGTGACTAATTGTAGCGCAATGATCTTGGACTCAAAACACTCATTGCTCCTACCGGCACGATGATGTGCTATAATATCTCATGCAGACCTACAGGTACGGCATTCCGGTCCACCTGGGCCCGCCTATTCCAATATGACCTCAAACTCAAAGTCCTCGCACAACAGCGCGTACTCGTCCCTCGTCTTCGGCCCGCATGACCCGGTGCCGAGGCCGTGGTGTGCGGCATCAAGTCTCACGACGACGTTCTCCGTCTTCTTCCTGCGGAGCTCGTACGGGTGCCTCGCAGCCTCGACGTCACGCGCGCGGTAGTGCGAGGCGCTGAAGTCGAACAGCTTCCTGTTCCTCTCGCCGCCGGCCGGGGCGGGAGACGAGAGGTCCGCGAACTGCGCCGTGATGGACGCCCCGGTGCCCTCGTGGGCGAAGCGCACCCACCGCGTATCCGTGCGGTTGCCCCCCTCCTGCGGGAACTCGTAGTCGGTCCATAGGTCGTCGACGGCGGTGACAGCGTACAGGCCGACGCGCTGCGACAGCTTCTTGTCGCGGTAGCTCTCGCCGGGCCCGCGGCCGTACCAAGTGACCGGGACCAGCTTCCCCTCGCCCTTGCCGCCCGCCCAGGCTCCCGGCAGCTCGAACTCGAGCCCGATGCGCGGCAACGTCCTGGGGAGGTTCAGGCCGCGCGGCGCGCCCCGCACGTGGATCGCGAGCGTCCCGGACGCGTGGAACGTGTACGCCACGTCGAGGTCGACGGACCACGACAGCACGGGCGGCGCGAAGCGCTGCCGCACGTGGATCTCGTACGGCGACGAGGAGCCGCCGGCTGACGGGGAGAACCCCCAGCTGCAACCGCGCGTCCGCGCCTTCGCGGCGTCGAGCATCCAGCCGTGCCAGTCGCGCCCGTCCTGCGGCGCGTCATTATCAGTCGGAGCGCGGTACGCCGTGAACTCCGGCCCCGTGGCCAGGAATGGTGCGCCATTCTTGGTCAGGCTGCGCAGCTGCCCGTACACGGGCGAGAACGTCCAGGTTGTCGTGGCCGAGACGATGGTTAGTAAGGTCGGCGTCTCGGTGATGGTGAGCTTGTCCGTGGATTTCGGTTTCAGGGTGAGAGGAATAGTAGGCGGCGTGAGCGGGATCTCTTCGAAGGCGACCTCGTGACCTGCCGGGAGGGATGGAGTTGCGGTCCTCTGACGGAATGACAGCTGAAGAATGCCTTCGCCCTTGAACCTGGATGATGGTGTTGGCAAAGCTAGCTCGGCCGTCTTGCCGGGAGCGACGTCTTTGGGAATTTCAATCACGCCAGACTGTCCAGTTGGTTCTCCTTCGTCAACGACCAGGTGTCTGCATTCGAGGTGATCTAAATTGATGAAATCGTAGCGGTTGACGATGGTGGCCGCCCTTGTCGTGTGAGAGACGACCTTGATCGGCTCCAGCCCTTTTTTGTACTCAATCAGGCCCGGGTTCGGCGTGTGATCGGAATGCAATACGCCGTCCATGACAAAATTTGCATCATTTGGAGTATCGCCGAAATCACCTCCATATGCGTAGAACTCCTCGCCCGTCTCTTTATCATTCGTGAGCAAGCCGTGGTTGGCCCACTCCCACACGAAACCGCCCTGGAGTTTCGGGTAGGCATAGAAGGCGTCTATGTACTCCTTAATATTGCCGGGGCCGTTACCCATAGCATGGACGAACTCGCACAGCACCAGCGGCTTGTCCTTGCTCTCGTCTTTCCCAAATTCAACTATCAGGTCGACTGTTGGGTACATCTTCGAATACATATCCACTGTCTCCGCGTAGATGTCGGCCTCGTAGTGAACGGGCCGACTATCATCGTACGACTTGATCCAATTATACATGGATACATGATTTCGGCCGAAAAAGGCCTCATTACCCAGAGACCATATGATCACAGATGGGTGCAGCTGATCACGGCGGACAAGTTGAACGGCTCTATCGACGTAGGCTTCTTCCCATTCCGGATTATCGCTCGTCCATTTAGCGGCGTCTTTGCGGGTCTTGAGCAGCCGCTCTTGGAAAGGAAGGGCCCTGTCCTCGGGAGACAGCGTCGCATCGCCTACCCTGTTAGACTATGCAATCAACGGCAAGACGCGCCATATACGGAACTTACATATTGCTTCAAACCCATGGCATTCGAGGTCTGCCTCGTCCATAATCCAAAACTGCGCTCATTAACGTGGTGGACGGGGTTTTCCAGTCTGTTACGGGTACTTACCCCTAATTCATCCGCAAGATCATACAGGCGCACGTCGCTCGGCTGATGTGATGTCCTGATTGCATTGATGTTGTGCGTCTTCATCAGTAGGAGATCTTGTCTCATAAACTCGTAAGGAACGGCACGTCCCAACTTCGGATGATGCTCGTGTCTGTTTGCACCTTTCAGCACAATCCGCTGCCCGTTGACCTTTATCAAGCCGTCCTTCATTTCCACCTGCCGGAAGCCGACTCGGTGTGCAACAAAGCTGGAGTTATTGAGCGAGATTACAAGGTGGTAGAGGTTCGGAGTCTCTGCTGTCCACTTCAACGGATCTTGTACCGTGAACGAAAAGTCATTAGAGCCGGATGAACCCGATTTGGTCGCAGTAGCTACCGTATTGTTCTTGGTGGGATCGAGGAGATCAACCTTGAGCTCCCCAGAGCCTGTCATGTCCACGCGAACCTTGAGGTCCGCATTGACATACTCGCTATCCAGCTTGGTCTTGACAAAGAGGTCCTCGATCCGTGACTCAACTGGGAACCCAAGGAGATAGACGTCACGGTAACTAAGGCAGTGGTAAGTATATATAATTACAGGCTGGTGTTCTGGCGGTGCATCTCACATTCCGCTCATTCTCCATTGATCCTATGCTCGCCTTTGGTTAGCACCAGCTGGGAGGGACGGTCCGGAGAACAGCGAATCGCGTACCTGATCTTCGATATATGTGGCATCGCAGTACTGGTAGACTCGAACCGCCAATGTGTTTTCGGCCTCTTTATGCACTGCGTCCGTGATATCGAACTCAGAAGGGTTTCTGGATCCTTGGTGATATCCAACTTCCTTGCCATTCACCCAGACATGGAATGCAGCATCCACGCCCTCGAACCTCAGCCTTAGCTGAGACCCTCGCATATCCTCAGGGACAGCGAACTTCCTCACGTAGCACCCTGTCTCGTTATCCTCGAATGGTACATTCGGTGGGTCCACGGGGATAGGGTAGTTGACATTCGTGTAGTGAGGGCCCTTCCCGTAGCCATTAAGCTGCCACATGCTGGGAACAGTTGTGTCGTCCCATTCTGCCGTGCCAAAGCTTGGGCTTTCGAAACCCTCAGGGGCTTCGAAAGGGTTCTTCGATAACTTGAATTTCCAAGTCCCCGATAGCAGATGCGTCGCTGATTTCGAGACGTCGTACGTCAAAGCATCATTGACTGAGCCGTACACATAGAAATTAGCACGGGCCGGGAGGGTATTCTTATGCAATACCGCGAGATTGTTCCAGTCCGGCTGGGATGCTGGATGGACCTTCGCGTCTGGCATTGTTGCGGCGATATGATTTTACACAGAAGGGCACAGAATATCCGATAAAGACATAGTCGGAGGGAAGTCGGAATTATAAACGTGCGCTTCGTTCCTTCTCTCAGGTATCCTATATGCATGCCGTATCGGGGTAGAGGAGCCCCACCGAGTGCGCGAAGAAGACGGCATGTTCGTGGGAAGATGCCTACAACATTCCCACTTCTCCTCACAACATGTGGGCACCTGCATATTGGGGTTATGTTAGAGCTGACCTAAGTAAGCTACACATTGCCGTGCCAATCACTGTTCAGTGGCTGCTGCTAGGAACTTTTTTAGGGTCTTAACCTTACGTCATCCCTCCGAATAGTCGGATCCTGCGTCTCCATTTTCATGATGGCTGTTTAAACTGAAGAGAGCTTGCTTATGCGGTGCAGCTCTGCTTATTGAAGTTGGGAAACTGTGCCATAATAACAAATCAGATAAACCTTAGCATCTAAGGCGGTTTCCATCGTGGATGGTCTTAGAAGCTTTGGCATACTTTGATCGGAAATGCTTGCCAAGATGATCGACGAGACATTGGACGAACCGCTCCAGAGGAATTTATGCGAACCTCGTCGTCGGTATAAATCTTCCCGGTGTAGTTAACGGCCTCGGCATTGCCGAACTGTGCCGCTAAGTGGGGATCGGGTCAGTTTTGACCCTCGGCATCGGAATATATCATGCCCTGGGCAATTATAGGCAAGAAGACATTTTGGAGATTCCTATGCGGCGCCAGAGGAAAACAAAGATATGTTCGTTCCTCAAAGGGAACCCATCGGGCTCTGAGGTGATAGACCATACCTATTCACATGCTCCAGAACCCTCCCACCAAGCTCATAATTATAACCCCGCTCATCATCACCAAGCCCGCCACTCATGTCTCTACGCATACACAAGCCGGCCGAGTTCGGTGCCAATCAGCGTTTCGTATTCGCGGTGGTAACGCCTACAGCGACGACGGTGTCGGTAAACGGAACCTGCTTGGTCAAAGACAGCCTCTCGATCTCGGTAATCATCACATCGGACGCGGAACTAGCGGATCCCGTGTGTGCAGTGCTGGGTCCCGCTCCCCCCGAGCCTGGCCCGTCCGCGTTATGGCTCCGGAGTCATCGTCGCCGAAGCCGAAGTCGCGATCTCCGGAGCAGCGACTGTGCTGTGCACCGGCTCCATCCGCGCAGAGGAGGGAGGATGCGCCGTGGCGGAACTGACTACAAAGAGTAAGAGTTAGCCCGCCACCCCCCGGTGTTCATCAGCACCTGCCTGTCGCCGGGTACCTGTTTAGCATTCGCGGGGAGGGCTGGCGCGCGACGGACGGACTGACTGTCTATCATGTGGTCCACTCTGACGCAGTACCAGTAGTGCGGGAGGACGAGGGCGCAGTTTTCGTGGATCTGCGGGTTCATAGACAGGAAGGCTAGAATGGAGAGGTGAAGCGGCTTGGAGATGCTGTAGCAGCTATCGCCGCGCGCCGCCTGGTACCAGTCCACGCAGTTGGACACGAGTGGGGCCTGCACCGACGCGGTCGGCGTCCACGTGGGATGGAGTTCCGTGGCTGCCGCCAATGCTATCGTGAGCCAGAGCAGTGATGCGTCCGGCAGCATGGTGGCGAGAGGACGATTCGGGCTTAGACTTCGATGGAAGGCAATAAGTACAAAAGGCCGTCCTAGAGACATGCAATTGTGTAGGGATTCCTTGGGCCGGGCGCTGTTTTCAACTGGCCATGCAATGTTTGCTATATAGCAAGCCGCCTCATTGGTCACATGGGACGCCAGGAGATTAGTGGCTCTCTTGTTCGAACGAACTCCAGCTAATTTGTGCTTCCGGGATCCCTTCATGTGTCATTCTGACTGGAGTGTATCAGTCATGTTTGGGTGCAAAGGAGGGGCTTGGTCTGTTCGCCTGGCGGAATATAACACGGGAAGTGTTTGCCACAAGGCGCATAACTGCCTGCCTGGACACAGTCAGGGCTGCTCCGTTATTCGAAGGATGCGTTGGAATTCCCAAATGCGCCCGTGGACATCGTATTCGAACCCCTGAACGGCGTACACTAATTTATTCCTGAGTGCCAGGCTACGATCATAGACGACGGAGATCCATACACCAGTTTTACAGATACTAGATCTCAGTAGATCGGACGGAGTCCCGGAATTGGATTCATGCATGCAATGGATGCGATAGATATCTGGTGAAGTGAATCGGTGTCATAATTTGGGAATAGCAATATGGGGGCCCTTGCGGCACTATTGTTACGTCGAGGGGAGACATATTACGTATCTATCCAACTTCTATGTCGATCATGTTCGGCCCGGCGTCGTTGAAACCGCTAAAATTAATTATGACTCTAGGCCCTTCTTTGTCCCGTTTTGGCAGTAAGGTCGCGCTCCTGACTATCTGTATAAGAGTAATCACAGCTTCCTCCTTCAAAAGCCCAGGGGGTTCACTGGGTTCCAGCAACACGAGGCGAACGGGTCACAGGATGAATCTCTCTACTCGCAGCTGGTAAACCGTCTGCAATCACGAGCCGGGCTCACGTCGCGGCATGTTAGTAATAAGCGCTTCCACAATCACAAAAACACAGATGCGTCCCGCCACCAAGCAGTAGGCAGGAGGACCACGGCGGGAATAGCTGTCGAAATCCGAGGCAACTGGGTGGCATACGCCCCAATACGTTTGATCCTCGTAAGGGCGTCCTGGAGCACATTAGTAAGCGAACAAGCCTCGGATGCTCAGAGAGAAAAGAGTTCCAGGAAGGTGCATGATCAGAAGTTTCAATGTACGTGTTCTCAGCAACCGCATATTTGCGTCTGAGTGAGCTGGGTATAACGTAATGTGGTCATCATTGGAAGCAGCGGGGCAAAGGGGAAGACGAGAGAGAAAGCTGGGACTTACCGACAATGTAGATTTGCCCTTGACATTTACTGATTGGTGATGGATGTGGGGCTAGAGCCATACGGGCAGATGACCCTATGCCCGCGAGCCGTTACGGGTTGACGATTGCGCGGTTGCCCATCGCACGCAGTCACCAGGGTCGCTCCCCCTCGACTCGATAGCGAGTGCGGGCTTCCGGGAGAGATAACTGGGAGGTATCCATATTCGGGCGGCAATAGACCTTGGGGTCTCTAGGTTTGCACCGTAGTAGATACAGTATCCCACGCGTCAGATATCCTTCACCTGCACAGTTAGAACAGACGATAACCGCGCTAGCGAGCATCGACAACGCTGCTGCGAATTGAGCCTAGACAGCCATAAAGAACGCTGCGATGGTCAGTATAATGAAGGCCGCGTTAAAATAGAAGACCTCGAGGTGGACCGGAC
Source organism: Monosporascus sp. mg162 (assembly GCA_004155945.1). NCBI lineage: Eukaryota > Fungi > Ascomycota > Sordariomycetes > Xylariales > Monosporascus > Monosporascus sp. mg162. The sequence continues at coordinate 94,705 of QJNY01000238.1, forward strand.
CAATTCCCGGAAAGCTGTGCGAAGCGCCAGGTCTCAAGGTGAACGAGCGCTCTATAGAAAGACAAGCATTCCGGCAGCCATATAGAGATGAACGAGAGATGAACCTCTCCATATTCGTCATCGAGCGGCCAACTTAGAGCGTTCGGTTACTCCAAGCTTGTAAAACACGGTGAGTGTCGTCCCGGCCAGCAATCGAGAGCCACGTGTCTCTGCTTGCAAAATTTGCGTCGGGATCTCAGTCTCCATCCACCCCGTGTGTCGCGTCGAGAACGTGGCTTCTCATAGCGCATTTCGAAAGCCGATATCCGATGTTAGAATATTGCAATTCGGATCGCATCTGGGCAATTGGTCTCTGGAATCGCGTCAAAGAATCCCAAGCCTTTTTCAGCCATTGTCGGCCTTTTTGATTAATGGGGACGAGGAAAGAAAAAACCTCTTCTGCGTGGGCCAGGACGGGAATTTCTTACACGGGCAAGTTCCAGTGGATCTTTTAGCGGACACAGGACAGTTACCCAGACAACTCCAAGCGCCGGAATGCGGTGAGATTAGCGGGAGGAGCTTTGACACCGTCTTAGTCTAGCGTCGAGACTGGATAACCCTTGCAAAGCGCGTCGACCACACATTCCATAATAATACCCAGCAGTATTATTAGTCTTATTGGTACTAGGGATGCAGCAGAGCCGCGTTCGAGACTTTACGTCCTTCACGACCGACGTGTGTGAATTATATATGTGTTATCGCTGGCTATTTGAAAAACGCGAATCTGGGAGTCCAATTGGTTCAGAAGAGAGCCTCACCCCCTAACTTTTTGCAATCATGTCCGTACGAGTGGTCGCGAGGATACGGCCACTCCTGGAAAAGGAGCTGGACAAGGACATCATCGTGCACGCGGCGAGCAGCGAGGACGGCAAGCCCTGCAACGTCGTGAAAATCCCGAACCCGAAGAACGAGGCCGAGGAGTTCTCGTTTGCGTTCAATGGCGTGTACGATGACACGACGACACAAGAGGCCCTGTTCTCCGCAGAAGGCAAGCGAGAGACCCCCCTGCCGATGGCGAGAGGAGAAAGACATTGCTGACTTCCACCGGCTGCTCGCAGTAAATCCACATCTCAAGTCCCTCTTCCAGGGTCTCGACGTCACGATATTCGCGTACGGCGTCACGGGCACGGGCAAGACGCACACGATGCGGGGCGGCCTGAAGCTGGCCGACCGGGGCGTGATCCCGCGGCTCCTCTCGGGCGTGTTCCGCCGGGCGAAGAAGCTCGCCAAGGACACGGGCGGGGACACGACGGTGGCGGTCGCGCTGTCGTACTACGAGATCTACAACGACAAGGTCTTCGACCTGCTCGAGCCGCCCGAGAAGCGGACGCCGTCGGGGCTGCCGCTGCGCGAGGCCAACGGCAAGACCCAGGTCGTCGGCCTGTCGGAGCGCGCCTGCGAAGACCTAAAGGACTTCGAGCGCCTGTACATCGAGGCCAACAACAACCGCATCACGGCGTCGACCAAGCTCAACGCCCACAGCTCCAGGAGCCACGCCATCTTGCGCGTCAAGGTCACGCAGATCACCGGGGACACGGTTCGCGAGAGCACCGCGTCGGCCATCGACCTGGCGGGCTCCGAAGACAACCGACGGACGGACAACGGCAAGGAGCGCCTGGTCGAGTCGGCGGCCATCAACAAGAGTTTGTTCGTACTCAGCCAGTGTATCGACGCGATTTCGAGGGGCGACCGGCGTATACCATTCCGGGAGTCCAAGATGACGCGCATCCTGTCTCTGGGCCAGAACAACGGGATCACCATCATGATACTCAACCTTGCTCCCATACGGAGCTATCACCTGGATACCCTCAGCAGTCTGAATGTCAGCTCGAGAGCTAAGCGTATCGAAGTCCGCGAGATCGAGAACGAAGTCGTCTTCAAGCAACCGCCGCGTACGAACTCGTCGAGCAACGGCTTCGCCCGTCAGCCGCTGCGGCCTCTTGCGAATGCGCACAACATCCACTCCGGCACGGCCGCCGCCAACAGTAACAAGCCCGCCGACCGGCCCGTCAAGGCATTCAACGTCTACACCGACCGCTCGAAACCCGCCCCTGCGTCTCGCCCCGCAAACACCGCCGTAAAGCGCAGGCCCTCCATCAAGCGCCCCTCCGACACGGACAACAGCAGCCGGCCGTCGAAGCTCACGCGACCCGCCGTCTCCACAACGGGGATAGCGAAGCCCCCTCCGCAAGCCCCATCCATCTCAGCGGAGCAGATCGAAGCCATGGTCGAGAAGAAGGTGCAGGAGATCCTGGCCTCGCGGACGGCCGAGCAGGAGTCCGCGCGCACAGAGGCCCCGCCGCCGCCGGAGATCAACGAAGCGGTACAGAAGCGGCTCGAGGCGCTGGAGCGGCGCATCGAGGACCACGACCGGCACAGCCGGGACGGGGACACGCAGTCGTCGGAGGGCCTGCGGTTCCTGCTGCAGGCGCGCCAGCACAAGGAGCGCGGGGACGACGCGGGCGCGCTGCGCCTGTACGAGGCGGCGCTGCCGTTCTTCCCGGGGCAGGCGAAGCTGCTGGGCAAGATCGAGAAGCTAAGGGCGAAGCTCGGGGTGAACGGCGGCGGTGCCGAGGATCAATTGGCCGTCGAGAAGAAGCCCTCCTCCAGGAGAGCTGTCCGCCAGCGGGACGACGTCGTCGACGACGACGAGGAGTATAGCGGCGACACCGAGTGCGTCGGCGACGACGACAGGGCGACTTCGCCCGGCAAGGCGCGGCGGAAAGGAGGTAGGAAGGAGAGGTCGGCGAAGGCGGCACCGAGCGTAAATGACGACGAGCCGGCCGCGCGCGCACTCCTCGACATCGTCAACTCGCGCGACGCAACGGCCATCATGGGCCTGCAGGGATTCGGGCCCAAGAAGGCGCGCGACCTCGTCGAACACCTCGGTCGCATATGCGCGGGCGAAGGCGGCGGGATCGAGAGCCTGGCACAGCTGAGGGCCGTCCCCGGCATGGGCGGCCGCGCGGTCGACCGCGCATGCGAGGGGCTTGCCGTCGCGGGGAGGCTGGCTGTCGGCTCGGCCTGTTAAGAAGGGTGTTTCGGTTTCGGACCCTTCTTTGCCATTTTGTCTCAAAGTTCGGGCCGGTGGGGCCTGGCTTACCCATCGGCGGTTGCATCGTTCTTACATCGGCGTGGCGTTTTCGGGGTTTTCTGGTCGGCGGTTGGAGGTCGTCCTCACTTTGTGCTTTTCAATGCATCGGATGGAGTACTGCGGCTTTTGCTGCTTTTGAGTCTCTTGAACCTTTTACCTTCTGGCATCTCTGCGAGGCATTTACTTAGCATCATCGAGCAACCCCCCGGCTTGCATACGGTGTCTCTCAGCCCGTCAACCGATCATCGTTTATCCCAGTCATTTTGCTGTCGAAGCGGGGCTGGAAGGTGGCATTTGAGTACCATTTTGATGTACTATGTAGGTAGACAAACAAGTAGATAGATAGAAATGGAGCCAATGGCTGGACAGGCAATGGATGTTCTCTCCGGCTCTTCGAACTGGCCATTGTTGTGGTGCATACTTGGGTAAGTGCTAGATGTAAGAATGAGCAATCGTCCTTCGTTTCTTTCCTGGTCGCAATATCATCTCTCTAGGGGCAACGCTTGGCATTAGCTTTAAAACTTCGAACTACAAGATACGGCTGGCTATACGGACGTGTCTGCTGACGTCATATTAGGGGGCCGTCATAATGGAACTCAAGCAACACAAGACGCGCAACGTGGGGTATATCCGGATCAATTTTGAGCGTTACTCGGTCTTGTTAGGGTCATTTCATTGCTTTAGAGCCTTTTTGCGCCCTCGTTCAAATAGCTCCCCGCTGATGTCGTAAAACCCCCTCTAATTCAGGGCCAGCGAGGGGCAAGGAACTTTCGTATTGCTAGGGTGCTTGTCTCTCCTCTTGTACGCATCGCTCTTTTCGTCCAGAGATAGGGTAGGTCCAACTTCGGTTCACATGGTTGTGATGAGCTTGGGCCCGGATCGTCACCCCTCACAGAAGTTCCGCACCGTTTTTGGCACTTCTTTGTCTTTTTCCGGTCGAGACGGTCAAGCCGCTCCGGTGCCAACTAGGTTAGATCCTGCCTATCGTCGGGAATGGCTAGTTCAACGGTAGAGGACAAATCCCGTCATCACAAAGAGGCTCGCCATTACGGAAACGAGCAAGGCTTCTGGGAACCTCAAGGTATGTGAAGATAGGTACTGAAATGGCTATTTACTACCTGGCACAAGGCAACCTCGATGAACAAGTACCTAAGCCTGCCTTGCCTGCCAGATGCGATGATCTCCCCACTACATGTAGTAGTATAATGACGGTTAATTCCATCAGGCAATGTGAAACAAGAAAGTGCCTTATGTCTCGAAAATACTGCCTAGCCGGACGACTAGGCCAAAGTCTAAGGGGGTATCAATGCACAGCCAACCTGGAATGAAACGTTAGCATATGCATGGAGGCATGATAAGGGACAATGGTGCAATCTCACCCGCCAACTTCCTGACGCCCTCAATGCAAACCCTGCGCACTCATGAGTTCATTCGCAAAAAGACATAACTCTCGGCTAATGCAATGTGGTGGATAAGAAGAGGATGGAATGGAACACCCAGGGAAGCTAACACAAGCCGAAGGAAAGGTCCCCAGTGTGTGTTGGCATGTTGTTGGGTTATTTCTTAATGCCTGATATAGTGTTGGGGAAGGCCGCAGCAGCTCGGTTCAGGTTACGCAGAGCTTCGGGAAGCGAGCCGCCCTGTAGCGCGTCGACGTACTCGTCGATAACGGACAAGTCCTTGATATCCTGGAGACGGGTGCGGGTCAACCAGTACTCAAAAGGTCCCTCTGCAAAACCAAATCAGTAAATAATCAATGCCAGATTCCCATGTCGCAGCTAAATATATATATAGACACGTGACTTACGGTTCTGGGCGAGAGCGGCCCCGAGCTCCTTGCATCGCTCCTCGGGCGTGTGCTCTGTGTGCAGGTCGAGGTAGTGGTTCAGCATCTTAGACACATCCCTGAGCGGCCACTTGCTCGGCTCACTAGGCACACGGTTGGGACCCGCATTCAAATACTTCTGTGACATGCACAGGCGGCACTTCCAAAACCCGAGACGTTGGATCGAGGAGTTGCTCGTGGCAACGTCGATGGAATCGCCTTCGGCGGCAGCAGCGGCGGCGGTATCCTCCTCTTCCGTCTCGGCCGTCGCGGGGCGCTTCCGCTTCGTTACGCCGTTGGGTCCCGGAGTGCCGACGGTGCTTTGGGATCGGTGCAACTGCTGCTGGTAATGATGATGATGCTGCTGCGGGGCCCGGTACCCGCTTGCGGCGTTCAGACCTAGACGGCTCTGTGCGTCGATCAGCTCGATACGGTGCTGGCAGTGGCGCACATGGTGGCTGCAGTCCAGGAGGCGCACGTGCAGGCTCCGCGTCTCCTGGGGTGAGATATCCGGGCGTGCGAGCATCGCCCTGCAGAATTCGATGTCGTACCGGTACGCGCTCATGTCCTCCTGCATCTGGCGGCGGGTAATGGAGTTCATATCACCGCTGTTCTCGTAGCTCATGTCCTGCGCATCATCCGGATGGCCATGGGCGTGGGCGGAAGGAAACTGGAAGTCACGTTAATACGACCCCAAAACCCCGGCGCAGGAAGGAAGCTAAAGCCGAGCCGAACGGGGACAGCGCCGGCAGGAGCAAGTGGGGAGAAGTCGGCGAATGGATGATATGATAGGCTGAGGGGTTTACCGACGACCTGGGTTTGGCAAGGGACATACAGAAGGAGCAACAAGGGAACTCACATCGAAAAGCTTGAAAAGATCGGGTTTGTCATTACCGTTAGCAGCCATCTTCTTTTGCGATCGGTTTCCCTTTAGCATAATTGATGCAAATGATAATGAACGATGGGCGTCACGGATCTTGAATATCCGTCGCCGTGTTGCTCTTTTGGTCGGCGATGAGATTCATCAAAGATGGAAGATGTCGGCGAGTATTAAAATGGGTGGACGGAAAGCTCAGATCAAAGTGCTTGATAACCAGTGAATTGGAAATCTGGCGATTTCAATTTTGGAGGGAGTTGAAAGAAATCAACTAAGGAAAACATGAAAGGCGAGATGGCAAAAGGGAAAGGGTTAAAGAGACCGAAGGGGACAAAAAAAAAAAAAAAAAAAAAAAAAAAAAAAGGGAAAAGAAAGACAACCCTCAAAATTAAGTATTTCCCTCATGCATTCCTTCAACCTAACAACTCCCCTTACCACCAATAGACGCCTATAACCTGGAATCATCTTGAAAGGACGCAGTATCTCATGAAAGAAAGCCCATCATCAAGATGCTTTCAATTTCAAACGCGATCCATGCACTCTCTCCTATGTCAGCGACAAGTTGAACTTGGTCTTATCAGTCTTAACTGATATGTGGTGAAGGCAATTGCGGAAACTACAGCTGCGTGCCCAGCGCTAAAGTTACAGGTCAGGGGTAGATAGGCACCGAGGGAACTTAGAGAACGGCATCGAGGACGTCGTATACTCACTCTTATAGCGTACATACGATTCTGCTAGTGAATTCGATTCATATTTCTCTTTCTCCTTGATTTGAACTAACATACCTCTTATTCTCCGGTTGGCAGTGGCCCTAGAGAAGCCGATACTACTTGGAGTATACCCAAGTAGTTCTTGCTTTAGAGCTCTAGGTAGGTACTTAGGTATGTCATTAGGTAGGTAGTTGTGGTTCAGCCTCTAAGCCTGCACGACATAGCCTAACGCTGGTGGGACGGGACCGGCGCTCTTTTCTCCGAACAGCCTCCTATGTGGGCCTAGCGCTACAGTACGCTAAAACAACGAACAGCTCTCTAAATAGCTGACTCAGCGTAGAAGGACGGCAACGTCACCCTTCCTGATTGTGGTGCTGCAATGACGCTTGTAATTCCGCTTGGTTTAACTTGAAGCATAGTATTCCCGCAGATAATATAGCATGAAGTAGAGTCTACCAATTCAGTCGGAGAGGACCATCACTCGGAAGTCAGGAGCCTACAGACATCACGACCCTTTCTATTCCATTAGTTGCGAAATTCAGACTGGAATTGGCACGCACGGGCGGCCACACTTTACCGTACACCATATGACCCAGAGTTTAAACCCTTCTATGTTGGTTGTCCTCCACAGTCGTTATACCAAGAAGTCAGTAAGAAGAGTCGAAGAGAGGCGAGAAGTTTCTCTTAGGCTTCATTTCTTCCAACATCAACCATCGTTTAATTGATTCCAGGTTGCTTAGCTCTTAGATTGTCAAGAGCATGTTGCACAGACCCAAAGAAGGTTTATATAGAGACACTCACTGTCCTTGTCGCTTAGCGTATAGAAAGTTAGGAAAGGAATTAATGTTTACTAAGCCTTACAACTTCCATACTCTTTCACCATGCCCCTTCTTATAAGTGGCTTGTCCGCTACTCCTTGGGTTAGACAACATGTTTCTTGACATCAAGATGCGTCCGCCTTTCCGGTTCAGGTCAGGAGCATGTAAGCGATATAACTAAGAGGCAGAAGTTTGCAGCTATGTTGTGCTATGCTTATATGAGAGCTCGTAACCCTGGCCTTATCTCATACATTCCATCAGAAATCAAATACGGGTGTGTCCTTAAGGCTAAAGCACAAAATCCTTCGTATCTATACCACCTACCTATCTAGAGTCTGCTTCCTATTGGGTCGAGTTACCGTCTTTGCCAGTACGACCTTAAGCATAACTGTTCCCCGTTCTAGGCAATCACGTACTCCCTGTCTCAGCAGTAATGTGGAAAGCAGAATGAACATGAATGGGGCCCTCATGTATCTTCATTTCACCTTGGGATATTTACATATAGTCATAACCAGTTCAGTACGTTAGGAACAAGTTGGGAGTGCAATAGCATTGCATCCATATAGTAAGACGATGGACATAGTGAGGTGCATGAAGGATTCTGGTGTACCGAGTTAAGCAAGATGATTATTATTAGACGCCACCCTCTCCCCGAAGTCCGCCGGATGCAGCCTCAACATGAACCATGTGGCTGTGTATAATTTTCTCCAGACAGTGGGCGTGATTAAGTCTAGTGGAGACACAACATGACGCCCAGGTTCGGTATGCGGCCGCACTGTAACTCTGCTTCTCCGCATGCGAACAGGGAGAGCATTTAGGGTGACCTTACATTGTCTCGGGCATTCGACAACCCACACAAACGCCCCTTTCAGAGGCATCATCGTCCACCCTGCAGTGAACGGATGGTGTTGAAGGACTTCATATAACGTTTCCAAATCCCAAAGCCACGCCGAAGGGAACTGCAGAGTTCCGTTAAGCAGGCAAGTTCCTTTGTTCGCACCTGGATATGAACCTAAACAATGTTAAATGAGACATGTTTTGCCTGCACGACACAAACCAGGCTGCATCGACTGCTCACATGACTGCTTGTAATATGAGAATTCCATCCATCCGACCGAAGGTGGCACAAGATGAGGAACCAGTCAATGACCAAGGCAGCCCGGTAAACGAGTGGCAGTTCTGAGAGTGTAATGCCGATGGACTCGTGGCTACGACCCCACTGCCGCATCAAGCCGTTTCCGTTCCCATCGGAGTTTCAGGGGGCAAGCAGTTATTCTTCTGGATGCTACCCACTGGATTCCTAATGCTAGGGTTTGGTGAACACTTTTAGTTGATTTTATTAGTGGGAACAATGCAATACCTTCTGGAGCCGAACAAAATGGCCCCTTTTATTGTTGTGATCCCTCGTGGATGCTTTTGAGTAACTACTCCATTACCTTCTATTACCTTCTCTGCTCTGTAGTCTTCCTGGAATTGTCAAGAACCGCATGTTCTCACGCTACTGGAACAAAGCCTGTCCTTCTTGAATGGGGCTAGGACTCGCATACCCTTTATGGGCATAACGTCCCAATCGAACGGCCAAGGTCCATGGTATGGCATCGGAAAGGTAACGTTGGGTACGGGCTAAGCACAGCATGTAATGTGAACTAACAAACGCGGAAATCCGTGGTCGGTCCGGTATGATTCCAAACCATGTTGTTTCGGGCTCTTGGCCCCATTGGCATCCTTGACCGATCTAGTCGGTTAAATGTTCAGAAAACATCCTTGTTTTCGACCGCGGTCCAGATACTACGTTGGATATCATTGCTGGTGTTGAGCGGCATATGATCACGGGGAGCAACGATCCAGACCACCAATTGGTGGAGAAGCCGCTCATCGTGCCGGCGGCGAAGCACGGTGTGGAGTCTTCCCGGGTTGAGCAGGCCTGGGGGGGTTGGGATCGGCTCCACACAATACGCGGCAACGGACAGGACTGGTTTATAGTCCATTCGGGCTTTCCTAATGCGGTAACCCGAGGGGTCGGCAACTTCGATACGTTTATCACTACTAGTGTATTTCACTATGGGTCGTGATCGAAACATTTATTATAAGGACGACGATTTTCCGCGGCGGATATGGTGGAGGCACGGAGCGCCGACCTGTGTCCCGCTTTAACCCAGTTCTTAAAAGCCTCCTGAGCCTCGCCTGTAAAGTAAATCGCAAACATGAACGGAACCAGCACCAATGGCCACAGCCACATGAACGGTGCCAATGGAGATGTAGGGAAGTATCGGAACCCCTCTCTGCAAGTAACGGCAGACCACAACTTGAAGTTGGTGGATGCTTCAATCGAGGAACCGGGACCGGGCGAGGTGACTCTACAAGTCAAGTGTTCCGGCATCTGCGGGTGAGCATGGCCGACCCTGGCCCAGATCAAACTTGAAAAAGACTCTCTATGTTGACCAATACACCCAGGTCAGACATTCACCTCTGGAAATCAGGAAGGATAGGATCGCTAGAAGTCAAAGGCGATTGCATCCTAGGTCGTGAGTGTCTCCCAGCTTCCCCTGGTGTCTCTATTGCCCTGGGAAAATGGTCGAACAAACTCTCTTGGCCATATTCCTAGGCGCTCGATAATGCTTCGAATCCATTTCATTGGCCGCCCGCTGAATTAGCTTCTGACGTATGCTATTGTAGATGAGGCTGCCGGCGTTGTACTCAAGTGCGGGGAAGGTGTGACGGATCTGAAGATTGGTGGGTCTTGCCTCTACGCATTCCAGAAGACGAAGCGTACGGTCTGCTGACGGCCCGAATAGGAGACAGAGTAGGCATCGAGCCGCAAGTACCCTGCGAAAAGTGTTTCCTCTGCATGGAAGGGCGATATAACCTGTGTGAAGACGTCAAGTTTTCGGGGATATGGCCGGACAATGGGACGATCCAGAGATACAAAGTCCACCCAGCGAAGTGGCTGTACAAGTAAGCCGGACTGGCGCTGCCGTCAGCGGTTCCGTGTTGCGCCGGGGACCTCTAACAGTGTGATCCCAGGATTCCCGACGAGCTCACGTATAGTCAAGGTGCTCTTCTTGAGCCCCTGAGTGTGATTCTGCACGGCATCGCCGGTGCTAATGTCAAGCTGGGTCGACCGGCTCTTATATGCGGCGCCGGTCCTATCGGGCTAGTTTGCCTCGCAGCTGCCCGAGCGTCCGGCGCTCACCCATTAGTCATCACCGACATCAACGCCGATAGACTGAAATTCGCCAAGGAGTTCGTGCCGAGTTGCGATACCTACCAGATCAAGCCGAAGCTCGACCCCCAAGAGACTGCCAAGGAGATTCGGAAGTTCTACGGTGAGGACGAGTACTCGATGCCGGCCTCCGTCATAGAGTGCACGGGTGTCGAGAGTAGCGTCTGCACGGCTTGTTATGCGGTCCGGCGAGGCGGAACCATCATGGTTATCGGCGTCGGCAGACCGATCATGAACAACGTCCCGTTCATGCATCTGTCGCTGGCTGAGGTAAGTATTCAAGGGCGAAAGCGGACCGTCATGGTGACCGCAGTTCTGACTTGGGTTGTGGCAGATCGACCTCAAATTCATTAACCGTTATCGAGACACATGGCCAGCCGCGATACAGTGCCTGAAGGGAGGCATCCTGGACCTCGATCCAATGGTAACGCATAAGTTCCCACTGGAAAGGGCGCTCGAGGCGTTCGACTTACAGACGGATCCTACGAAGTTTAGCATCAAAATCCACATAACAGACGATATTGAAGCATCACTAGCTCCCGCACGATGGTCTTGAGTACGACGCTGGGTAAGGTTTGACAGGAAGGAATAGGGGAGGACCTTGCATTGAGTCGTCACGTGGGGTGTTTCTCCGTATTAGGCGAAAAACTTGGGGGGGGGGGGGGGGGGGGTTGGGCCCCCCGGGCCAG
>QJNY01000238.1:105989-117034 GCA_004155945.1 Monosporascus sp. mg162
CCCGCCCCCCGGCGTTCGGGCACCCGGGGAACTGTATCCGTGGACATATTGAGTCCAGATCCTGTAAAATTACTATATTGACTCAGTCCCGCTGTTGAATTAACCATTGAAGTCCGCGACCGTTGGGGGCAGCTATTTTTGGTGCCATATCTCCATGGGAGGCGTTGTTGGGCTACACTTATGAACCTCAATGCGGGACAAAAGCTAGCCGGTTTTCCCCGCTCTGAGACCGCAAGGCGGCAATGCAGCTGGGACATAGCACCGGATATTAAAGATAGCAGGTTTGTCTCTCGTATCAGCTGTGCAATTGTTTGGGTGGGGATGTCTCACTTCTGTACGAAGCGAGTACGTAAGCTCCTATAGAAGCTTCGGGTGGTGACTTGACTCTCACACGGTGGATATGAATTCTCCTCGGTGAGCAACACTGCTGTTCTTCTGTGGCGATCACTCACTGTTGCCAAGTATTATTTTTATTGTTGTTGTCGTCGGAGTTCATGAACAGCTAAGTTCCCAAGCCGCTCGTTTATGAGTAGGTGCCACGATATTGAATGGTCGGGGAAAGTGGCAGGTTAATTTAAGATTCTTACGCTAGATTCCCCGATGAGATGACATAATTTGATTCGATGAGAAGCGCGGGAGGGCTGCCTCTAAATGCGGCCCGAAATTAGTCTATTGGCGCTAGGAGTATAGGCAGAGGAGTAGCGTCTCGGAACACTTTGCACCTTTCGACAACTCCCAGGCCTCACCAACGGCCAAACATATTGATGATACATGTTTCGCTGCGACGTAATGTCATATGTGGTGTCTTCACTGAAGCCCATCATTTCCCGCCATAATCAGCGACCGTTTCAGAGGGTCACCCTGTGACATTTGTGTCCAACCGATAGAATTGTCGTTGAAAGTACCTTGTATTTAGCGTCACCTAGGAGACCCCTGGCGTCTCGGATTAGTCCTATCTAGAACGTGGTCGCTGGGATATGGCCGCTATCCGTCATCGCAGACCACCGGTTTGGAACACAGGGATGGGCTGATCAACAACAAATACTAAACGGCTCCCCCCCGCCACCATAAGCCTTACGAAAGTTGTAGGGCACATTAAAGTTCCTTCATCTTCAGTTTCGTCCCTACTCAACCACGACATTATTTAAGGTGTGTTTGCCGACGCGGACATTCGGCTAATTGCATTTGCTATCCCGGACCCTGTCTGTACGCCTTCACGCACACATAGATAAACTTCAGCATCGGTATAGGGAGTCACCTGTTAACCCACGGGAAAGTTTTACATGCAGCACAAACACGAACACCTGCATTTCGAAAGTATGGGGGACTCGGCCAGACTGTGAACCAGGATGTCAACTTATCCAGACAGAGTTGCTGCATCGCGGCTAAGCACAGCATGCCGTGGAATGTTCTCTATGAGTAGAGTTTCAGGGGCATCGCCACTCGGAATACGACGAGATTCTGCGTCATCGTCCGGGTCGAGTGACGCTCGGCATAGACTGGGCGCCATATCCAGTTTACAACTCGATAGCCATCATTTCGGATACCCCTGGAAGATGGTTGCCCGATCTAAGATTTGACCCGTAATATCATGACCCATTAGATCAATCGTATCGATGATCCTATACTAGTCAACTTTGTTATGGGCTTGGAAGTACCACGCCATCCCACCGGACTACTGCAGTACAGCGGTCGGATCAGTGGGGTCGATCAGATATTGTTGATGCTGCTCCTGGGATAGACTGCTCCTCAGGAAGATCTACAAAATGCCATGCTCGCGCCTGCTTTGAAGTCATTCGATACCTTCGCGTTGTTGCGAGGCGCATATCTGTCCGCTATTTTGGTTCAGGATGAAATTTTCCGTCCGATTCCTGTTTTGCAACTTGCTACAGCTCGGGTCGTTTTTGGCTCGTATAGCGGCATTCTCACGCGTCTTCCACGGCCCAACATGGCAGCCAGAATATGTGCTTGTTGCCACGGAGGAACTAATCACTCAAAACTGCCAGACCCGAAGCTCTGTGGTGATTAATGGCACATCTCCTGGACCAACTCTAAATTTCACGGAAGGAAAAACGACGTGGGTGCGAGTGTACAACAACGTACATACGAATTTCAGTGTGGTTCGTGCTCTCTGGGAAAGCATCCGAGGATGAGACACTGACGGCAGGGACCAAGCACTGGCATGGGCTTACACAGAGAACGGCGCCGTTCTCAGATGGTACCCCTTTAGTAACTCAATGGCCTATCCCCCCTGGGCATTTCTTCGACTACGAGATACGCCCCGAGGTGGGTGATGCCGGCACATACTTTTACCATTCTCACAGCGGCTTTCAAGCTGTAACGGCACACGGGCACCTAATAGTTCGGGAAGCAGAGGGGCACCCCTACCAATACGACAACGAGATCGCAATCCTGGTCACGGATTGGTACACCAAAACAGACTCTGAAATCGAATCCGCACTCAGATCTGAACCCTTCATATGGCCGGGGGAGCCAGAAGCTCTGATCCTTAACGGAAGGTCGGGAACGCAGAGCTTGAGAAACGCGTCGCATGATTCATGCAAGCCATCGGTCGTTATGGTGATTCCAGGTACGACATACAGGGTCCGGTTTGCAAGTCCAGCCGCCCTCGCGCACATAATCTTGGATATCGAAGGCCACACGGACTTAATCGTCATCGAGGCCGATGGGAGGTACACTATGCCAGCCAAAACTGACCACATCCAGCTTGGAAGCGGCCAGCGCTTCAGTGTATTACTAACTACCAAGAGCCCGAGCGAGCTCTGGGCCGACGGCAACGGCGGAGAGTATTGGATCAATTTTAGGACACCGGACGGCCCGAATGGCAGTTACCTGAGTGGAAGGGCTCTACTGAAGTACGTCACGGGGAATTCCACTCAGCTCTATGGGAAACCCTTTTACAATGAATATACGAGACCTCCTTACAGGAAACATAGGAACCCGTCTTACAGGAAGTATGGGAGGCCATTTTACAGGAAGCGGGCTTATCCAGGCGCTCACGACAGACACCGCAAACACCCAATCGCCCCGCCTCATGCCCAGCTACCCGGGAAGCCGGACGTATCTGTAAATAACCTTTGGACCACATGGTTGGAGTACACCCTTGAGCCATTAGACACGAGGCTTTCCTTTCCGACACTAGACGAGGTGACTCGAACCTTGCATATCAACGTCACCATGGATGATGAGGATGGCGGCGTGTTGAAGTTCAAGTAAGTCGAACTAGCCGTTCCTCGCTTATAGCCGCCTTTTAAGAGAAGGCGGAAGAGGAACTGACTTACCATTTAGAATGAATGATCTTGCGTGGGACGAAGTGAGTTTCGGACATAGACCTGGCGCTATCCCCTATCTCATCGATGCCTATGTGAACCAACGTGAACCGGATTATGATGCCGCCATGGGCAACTATGGCTGGGACCCTAGATCATGGGGCTTTCCAGTTCTCGTCGGCGAGGTCATCGACATCGTGTGGCAGCAGACGAACATTGACGCGCGAAGCAGCTACGAATACCATCCCATGCACGCCCATGGCGAGCGCTACTGGGACCTGGGGTCGGGACCTGGCGAATATGACCCAGTGGCGAACGAGCAGCGATTCGCGAACTATACACCGGCCTTGCGCGACACGACCATGCTATACTCTTATAATGGCAACGGCGATGAGACTACATCAGCGTGGCGTGCATGGAGGTACAGGGTCACTGAGGAGAATATTGGCGCATGGCTGATTCATTGTCATGTGTTGCATCATATGATCATGGGTGAGCCTTGCCTTAAATCCATCCCACTCCGCATTTCTACTTCTGCCTTGAACCTTACATGTCAACTTTGGGGACTCTCTCGTTGACCCTTTTTTAGGCATGCAAACAGCGTGGTTTTTCGGCGATGCCACGGAAGTCCTACGGAATCTCCCGCACCCCTATATCGCTGGATATCTGGAGTACGGCGGCAGCGCGTACGGCAACAGCAGCTATGATCCTTTTGTACTATCATATTTCGATTGATAGCATGAGCATGGGACATAATGTAGGATTGAGTTGAGATAAAAATACGATTAAGGTGGTCTGGTGCGTCTTCCGCGACTCTCCACACGGCGGCATTCATTGCGAAGCCAAACGACGAAGCCGAGCTTAATGTATATAGTATTATAATTGAAGTTTCCTTTCTGACCAACGGTTGCACGCATATATGTGCTTCCTTGATCTTCATATGTCCGAATCCCAAACCTAGACACCGATCAAAATGATCCCTCGGATCTTGAATAGGGGTATCTATGTTAGAATAGGGGTAGACACGCCCTACACCACTTCTTATATATAGACGTGTAGTCCCCCGATCCTCGAGACATGACAGTCGGTATGGAATCCAGGGGTTATCCGACCTATATTTTACAGTCTCATCAAGAAACTTCGGACATAAAATCTCTTATCATTTAGCTTCTTAAATTGATGTCAATCCTACTTTCCACACTCTACCCTTGTCCCTAGTATATACTGTTCTCTGCGCCTGGTGAGTTACAACAAGTTAAATGACGGAATGCCTGTTCTAAGATTTCAAAAGCGGTTATGTTTCGTCCGTCACGGTTGCCAATTAACTGAAGACAGGTTCGATATTTTTGAAAGCAATTAAGTTGGCCTGAAACATTTTCCTTATTATATTAAGACAAGTCTTGGATCTTGATTCCCCTCGACTATGAGAATCTTGCGCAGGGGCACTTAATATACTAAGTCTATCAGGAGAAGATCTCCTCATTTAATTAACTCTCCGACAAAAACATTACCCGTAGACTCCGGTATGGTCTATGCCCGGCCGAGGATCTAACTTCTCAGACTGTCAACCAATGTCCGTCTATGCAGACATTTCCCCTTAACTAAGTTTCGCCTCCAACTCCTTATAGAAGCATTCTTCGATTTTACATTATCCCCCAGCTTCTTACCGGTATTACAAGTTATGTCATAGACCGGAACACTTTTTGGATTTCATGTCAACTAACTACTTGTACATACCCCGTGTTCGTCTATAAAGTTTCTGGACCACTTGAAATCATATTTCGCCGACGCGCGCCTACATAGAGCCTCGTCTCGTATTTTAGGTTTCCACAAGGCAACAAACAAAATACGGATGAGACTTTGCCTCAACCTCCAGGTAGCCAGCTTGCCCTTCCGAACGAATTAGATCAATATAAAGGAGATGGTTACCAAGAATCAGTCATATGGGCTTGACGTACTGTGGTGCATTATGCCCGTATGTGATACCATAAGCAAAGTCAGTCGAACCTTCAACCTTACAATCTCCGCGCCCACTGTCCTACGCCCAATGTACAGGCCCTATCCATTTGCATACTTGTCGCAGTGGGAAGACGGAAACATTGCTACTCTAACGGCAATAACGTCTTGTATGCCCTAACCGCGACCATACCTATGTAGTTGTCATAACTTTCTTGTTTCTGTTTACTGTACTAGGTAATGTTTGCTGCATCTATGCTATTTCTCGCGTAGTCGGATTACGTCTTTGGCTAAGTTGTGCTTACCGAACCATGGGCAACCCTGACTATCTGCTTTACCGACATGAAGTCCCAGACCTCCGAGGCTTGCAGGCTATTAGAACCAAAATCCACTGAATACGAGCCTATCTGCCCCCTATCCAATCAGTTAAAACGAGCTGGGTTTCCTCTTCTTGGGGACTGAATTATTTGCTGTTTCCTGGATTCACCATCCCAGCCGTCGTTCTCATCTTTGGTTGGTCCGGCATGAGCGTCTTCAATTTCCAAACATGGGCGTTTGAGTCGGTGGCGGTACCGGCGGCTGTACCGAGCCCGTACTACAGGCCCTAAAGGGCGGTATTCAGGGAGTTGGTTTTAAGCACTAGGCATTTACTGACATCTCATCGGGCTTTTTCGAGGCAGCCCGTGAACGCTTCGCCGCATGGGGAGATCCGATAAGTTATACAGCATTGAATATCGAGAATGGTCCCGTTGAACAGGGTTTTGTCGAGGAGAAATGACCTCATTATCGCTGCATAAGTACCTTCATGCGACTAAGAATATGAACGTGACCATGCGCAACGCACGAAGGCTACTTAAGGGCGGCGGCCGGCGGCTGATGGTCGAAACCACGACTGGTCTGCTCAGCATCTAATCTTCGGCACGTTGCCAGGCTGTAGTTGAGTGAGGAACCTGAGCGGCTGACGGGTCCTAACATGCCGTTGGAAATGTGGCAGCGCGTACTCAAGGCCACTGGATTCAGCGGACTAGACGCTACCGTCTGGGACTGCGAGGACGAGGAGCGCCAAGCCTCTAGCGGGATCATGTCTACTGCTGTCCAGCAGCACCTACCTGTACACGATGATAAGGTAGCAATAGTGTATGATGCTACTACTCCTCCCCCATCAGAATAGCTGCGTATCCTTGCCACACGCATCGGGGGGATCACAGGTGCTTTACCTGCTGTCGCAAGTCTAGGAGAGATCGCCCCCAAGAACAAAGTATGTATCTTTGTGCCCATGATTGACGGCGCGCCGTACACACTAGAGGCCTCCCAACTTTGAAGCAATCAAATCTCTTACTATCAGCAGCAGAGGTATACTGTGAGTCACGTCGGGAGCCACCATCGACTGTCCAGTACCCGATAATGCAATACCCCTTCGTCTTCCCCCGACTTGCCGAACCGAGGATGCTGGTCGCTGCTTTATCTCGTTTGATCTAGATCCTGCCCGTCCTAAATGGGATGTTGCAGAGCACGATGTTCTGGCTCGCGAATTTGCTGCTGCCTTTGGCTTCTCTGGAGGCCTGCCTGGAGACGTTGAGCCTTCCCGAACGCGGCGGTAAGCTCCTGGTTCCTCGGTTACGGCGGGATGATGCTGAGAACAGATCCTTTGCCAACACGGCCAGCGACTCTGAGTTGCAGCTATTCATGCAACCCGAGGGCCGGCTGCTGAAAATAGAGGTGATGGTACCGGGGCGCCTGGACAGCATGGTATTTCGAGATGACGAGGACGTAGAAAAAGTCTTGCCGGACGGTTGGGTAGAGATTGAGCCGCGCGCCTACGGACTCAACTTTCGTGATGTTATGGGTGCCATGGGCCAGCTGGACGAAGCACAGCAGCTGGGCAGTGAGTGCGCCGGCGTCGTCACCCGCATGGGAAGAAATGCCGCCAGCTTAAGGTCGGGTGACCGAGTAGTGGCCCTAACTTTGCATGTCACTTTGCGTCACGCGTGCGGGTGCCCTGGACCAGCGCTGTTCCTATCTCGAACGACATGCCTTTTTCTAAGGCGGCTAGTATGGCCCTCGCATTCGTCACTACTTACTATTCCTTATTTGAGGTTGCACGACTGGAGCCTAGAGAGACGGTACTCATCCACGCAGCGTCTGGCGGCGTCGGTCAGGCGTGCATCATTCTCGCTCAGTTGAAAGGACTCGACGTGTTCGCCTAAAAAGCGAGCTTTCCTTACTGAAACGTATGGAATTTCAGGCAACCGAATCTTCTCAAGCCGCGACGCTTCATTTGCACCTGCTGTCCTACTAGCCACCGGCCAGCATAGATTGGACGCCGTTATCAACTCACTTGCAGGCTCGCTCCTGCATGAGAGCTGCGAGGTCTTAGCCCTCCATGGGCGGTTTGTCGAAATTGGTAAACGCGACATTCATCGTAACATGGCGCTGGAGATGGGATCCTTCCGCAAAGTCACCAGCTTCACGGCAGTAGACCTAGTTCAGCTCGCTGATCACCGTGGCCGCATAATGCAGCGCGTACTGGCCGAGGTGATAGCACTGCTAGGAAGTAGGATAATCCGCAACATTGCCCCAGTTGTTATGTATACAATGGCTGAGATTGGTCAAGCGCTTCGATTGATGCAGGCCGGCAAGCACATTGGGAAACTTGGTATTGTCCCCGAACCCGGCGACCTAGTCAAGGTGAGTGTGATATCAGAGAAAAGTAGGTTAGAATGATTACTAATGCGCAAGGGACTTCCCTGAATAGGCTTCATCACCTCAGAAATCAGCAAAATTTGAACAGGATGCCACTATCTCATCGTTGGAGGACTGAGCGGCATAGGCCGATCTGTAGCGAGGTGGTTCGTCGACCGCGGCGCCAAGAATCTAATTCTGCTCTCGCGAAGCGCTGCATTGAGCCCACACGCCCAGCTGCTACGAAAGAACCCAGCTATGGCGGGTGTCAATGTAGAGGTACGAAATTGTGATGTAGCCGACCTGCTTAGCCCCCAGGCAGTTCTGGTTGAGTGTGCAAAGAAAATGCCTCCTGTGAAGGGCATTGCCCACGGTGGAATGGTTCTGAACGATTCAATCCTGGAGCAAATGACGCCAGCACAGTGGCAGGCAGCCCGGGCACCAAAAGTGCGGGTACAAAGAATCTCGACAAATTATTTTCGGCCCCGGGGCCTCTCGACTTCTTTTTCATACTGTCGTCTCTCGTCGGCATGCTTGGTAATCCAAGCCACGCCAACTACAGCTCCGGCGGCGCCTACCAGGATGCTGTGGCACGGAACCGCGCAGCCCGTGGTCTCCCCTGCGTGACCATCGATCTAGGCATAGTAAAGAGCGTTGGATTCGTGGCTGAGGCTGAAAAGTCGGTGCCCGGGAGGCTCCTAGACACGGAAAGCTTCCGGGCGCTCGAAGAAGCCGAGCTCCACAAGCTGATCGATTACGCCGTACGTGTACCTATCCGCCAGGTTCGCACTTCCCAGGTTGTAACGGGGCTTGCCGGCAGTGCTGTCCGGAAGCAGAGTGCCTCCTGGGCACGAGAGCTGCGGTTTGCGCCTCTAGCCGTAGAAGACCAGCCACGCAGCGCGCAGGGAGCAGCTGAACGGGTGCGGCGCAGAGAATCTGCGGCGGCTAGTTTAAAACTGCACCTTGCCAGTATTCAGAGTACAGAAGAGGCGGTTAACCTCGTTAAGAAGGCTATACTTAGCAAGCTAAGTGACATGTTTATGATGTCGGAGGAGGACATCGATGTGATGCAGCCAGTGTCCAAATACGGCGCCGACTCGCTGGTCGCCATCGAGCTCCGCAATTGCCTCGTCCCCAATACCCGTTGTGAGATGTCTATTTTCGACCTATTAGGCGCCAAGTCGCTGCGAGACTTGGCGACTAATATTGCGGGACGAAGCAAGGCAATCAGTATATCAAAGTTCGAAGTAGAGTATTAGCAGTAAGGGAGAATTCAAGACAGGATGGGAATCCTGTAATTAGAAGATAGATACAAAGCCAATACTTACCTGGGTATTCTAGTTATTCCATTACAAGTTCACCAAGAGCCAGATAGATGGCCACAACCGTTACTAATTGTCACGGGCTTGGCTTGAGGTACATTGCAACCGAAATATTACTTAAGCTGAAGAGCCTGCATGGCAGCCATAAGTGGGGAAATACCTACTTAATGCTAGTCACGTGATGTGATGATATCTGCTCGTTGAGCTCAGCCGCTGTGATGAGCAAGAGCGCTCTGCTAGCAACTAAGCTAAATACAGGCGTGTAAGCGCACAGCTAGCTGTTAATAAAATACAACTCAGATTTAACTATATAAAACTTGGGTTAAGTTCATTACGTTATAAAAGAGTTATCAAAATAATACATTCTAGCTCAGGCAAAAGCCAAATGCATAATTAGGCAATGGATAGGTGCTAGTATTAAGTACCTTAGGGAATATGAAACTTGGTCACGGCCAAGGTCTCTATTCATGCGCGACAGGACAGGGTAAATGCAGTACCCATGTTGACTTAATCCATCCACCTCTCCAGCTCTTTCTCGGTCCACTCCCAGAGCTCCGGACCAAGCTTTGGGTCTTTGCTGTTAAAGCACTCCTTTTCTCTGTCCGTAACAGGCACTGCCGGCATTGCTGCACTGACACGCCATACCGCGCCGCCTCCTTGTTGAATCCCAGCGCCGAGTCTAAATGGTGCACACCCTGCGGCATGCCGCCGCTCTCATTGTCACTGTTGAGCCTCGTTTCCAGCTAGTTAATTAGGAAGAAAATGCGTTGCATACACCTGCAACCAACCTACTCTAGCCCCTGGGGCCGTCCCTGTCCCTGTGCTAGAACCTATGTCTGAGCTTGTGGCGGTGACTCTGGAGTGTTAGCGTTGGTGGTGGTGTTGCCACTGCTATCCTGGAGCGCCTGGCTTCCGGATGCGGCGATGCTTTCTCTTCCGAAATCCGGGACTGATGCGACCTTGTCATTCCAAAAGACGAATTCGGAGGAATGACTTGCGCTCCAGGCCAATGCACTTTGGCTGTTCAGGGTGGAACTATCTAGGTTGAAGTCCGGCATTATAGACCAGTGGTCAGTATTGGCTGTGGAGTAGACATCTCCATCGACTCTAGGGTCGGTGTCTTCCACTAGCGCGCCGATCTCATCGTGGAAGTTCCTCGGCATGGCGACTGGCACATCGTCACGGCCTGTCGCCGGCCGCTCTTCCAGGTCTGCTGGCAGCGCCCTCGCCTGTGTACCTTGTTTCTTCGGTCCGTCCTCGATCGAGAGGCGCCGTTTTCTTTCCCTGTCGGCTAGATAACTGCATCGTATGTCGAGTGCGCTGCATCTGTCGCAGCCTAACGACTGTCCTGTACACTTGATCTATTTAATTCCTAAGTCAGTGAGCCGTCTGCTTTACGTTATGGTAGTACGCTAGTACTGGGGGTTCGCCCTGTGCTAGCAGCAACAACGACATACCTTCTTTGTCCGACAGTTGTTACAGGCCTTACGGACACCAGGACTATCCTTGAGAAACGTTGGATTGTTCCCGCTAGAGTTGACCCGCCAGGTTCCGAACATCATTGATAGTATAAAGGGGTGATTGCCTCGTCTCAATGAGCAAAAATCTTACCTAGGGTAGTGTGAGGGCCCGCGGGGCCTCGCATATTAATACTATACCTAGGTATACTGTGCCGTATTACAACCTGATACGTGGACTGTTGGTTGTTGGTTGTTGGTTGTTGGCTGCTGACTGCTAACTGCATATTGACTATAAGGCCCCGATTGGTTCGAGTCCTTACCTTATTGGGGGGGGG
>QJNY01000239.1:0-116821 GCA_004155945.1 Monosporascus sp. mg162
CCGAATCCTTAACCCAAATACGCGAGCGTTTCTTGTCCGGCTTTAATGCGTTGAAGATATACGTCGGAGAACGTGTTATAGGACGTGTTGGGAGCGCGTTGGAAGGCGTATTGGAGGCCCGTGCGGGGGCTGCTCGCGGGGCGTATGGCAGGGCGTATGGCAGGGCGTATGGCAGGGCGTATGGCAGGGCGTGTCGGACTTGATTTTGCAATAATTCGACGCCTACGCAATTGTACGATTAAAACAAACGTTTCCCAGAAAAATAAATACTTGCTAAATAGGATAAACAAGTTCTTTTAGCTAGCAGAAAGGTGGTGATAAAGAATTGTTGTTGACAGCTGCTAAAGGTAGTCGGTTGCGGGCGGGTTGGCAGGAAGGAATGGCAATATGGCGTCCGCAACAAGCCTTGATATAATGCGTGCACTTGTCCAGAAGCTATAGATACGGTCGGCGAAAGAGAATACGATTGATTTGAATCTATATGACGTGTTGTGGTTGAGTTATTTGTATTAGTTGTTGCGAGGTGCCAAGAAGTGTCCCGCGAGCTTGTGTGTCCCGCGAGCTTGTGTGGCACGTTATCGTATAATACCTTTGTTATTATGTAATACTAATTACGTATTTACGCGACAGTTATAGTTCTTTTCTATAACCTGTAAACGTTTTAATAAGCTTTTTAAAACCGTGGCAACGATACCGCTTTATAACTGCGGTACGCCGCTTTTATTGCTTTTATAACGTTATTTACTTTTAAAAATTAATATAATATTTTTTCAAAAACCGAAATCCTTTCTTAAAGACCGTAATGTTTACGATATTATGTAATTATTTTCTTAATTCGTTTACGTATTCGTTTATTTTCCTCGGATTAACAAAACTATTTAAATACTTTAATTTCTTAACTTCGATTTATACTGAGTTTTTATTTAATATTGATTAATTCTATTTCTATAATGTTTCCGTTTCGTCGAATTCTTTTTTTTTTTTTTTACTGTAATTTATAATCAGAACTTCCTTAAAAGGATAAAGCTTTTTACTTCGCTTTTAAATATGCGCTTATTTATATTAAATTAATCGTAAACCTTTTTTACTTTTATTTAATTTTAATTACTATTCCGAATTTCATTACGAAATCGAACTATTACCGTATCTCCAGCGTAAAAAGCTTATCGTTATATCGCAAATTCCTACCGACTTATCTCATAACGGATATTTCAAGTTAAAGTTTTCGACGACGACGTTATTATTCCGCGGTTTTATTACTACAAGAAAAAGTAAAAATTTAATCTTACATTCGTTAATTTCCGATTCGGCATAAATAAACTATACCGTTAAAGGCCGTTTGTAATATCGAAAATTGCTGCCGCCCAGTTAAAGCCGGCTTTTGTTTAATACGTTTCGAAAACGAAACGTTTAAAAATATATAATACCGTTTTTCTATTTCCGTTATATATCGGGATATACGGACATAACCCTAGATAATAAATTTTCCAGTTTCCTTTAATATAAGATTTTTATATCGTTACCACATCGTTTTCATCCTGGTTTCCTAACGCTAACGTTACGTTAATTTTCGAGCCTGCCATATTTTAATCAAGGATTTTTAATTCTATAAATCGGTTAAAAATTCGCTGGTTTTTACTGTTTGGTTATTACTGTTTTCGCCGTTAAGCCGGATCGTAACCGGCGGCAAATAGCTATTTATATCCGGTATTTCCATACCTGACGTTATATTAGTTAACGGAAATTTGCGCTTTTTTGCTGGTAGAAGAATATAATTAACTGCTACTAGTAAATTAATTACCTTTTTTTGTAAACTGTTATTACTGTAATTTATCCGTCTAAAACAAGCTTTAGTTTTGTTAGCATACCGTTAACGTTATTATTACGTACTTCTAATTATTTAAAGCTGAAAATATACGTTTCCTTAACTTATTTCCGTTATATTATAACCGTTAAAAAATTACGGAATTATGCGACGTCCTACATTTTGCAATATTTGTATCTCATTAGCAATTTATCCATTTTCTCCGAATATTTCTTTTTCGCTTTATTTATACGTTTCTTTCCGAGGCAGCCATACTATGCTTACCTTTCGCAATATCGCGTAATATGCCTATTTTTATAATATTTAAAATACTACCTAATTATTACCTTTTTCGAACAAAGTTCGTAATCGAATATTTACTTTTTTTTTAAATCATTTCTTTAATATAAAGCCGTTTCGTTACGTTAATATCGCTTATTTCGATAATTAATATTAAGGTTACAGACAAGTAGTTTAGATGGACAAGTAGTCTGGATGATTTTTGACACATTTCAATCACCCAACTTCAATTGTCCATTTCTTAACAAAAATAACATAGAACGGCTTACAAAAAAAACGAGAATGAACTTAGCCGTTTAGGTTAAGAAACGAGACCCGAAACTTAGTTATGCGAAACTTAGTTCTATATATAAAGTCCCCTATTTTACTTTGCAGATACGATATATTGGTACATTTTCCTAAGACGACTATATACCCAAATCGCGAAAATTGACGCCGACCGAAAAAAAAATCGATTGTCAACCAAATCCTGAACCTAAATACGCGAACTCTTTTTATCCTGCTTCAGCACGTTAAAGATATGGCCAATATACTGCTTGTCTGACGCTTTACAGAACGCGTTAGAATTAAATGGGCGTCGAACTTTGTTAGACGGCAATAAAAACTTTAAACGCGTTTAAATCGGAAGATCGATTATTAACGGATCTTATGCGAAAATCCAGAAACGTTTCGTAAGTAATTCGAGCTTATTCGGGCTATAATTGCGAAATACGGCATCGCAAAAAAGGATATCTATAACTTCGACGAACTGGATTTTTAATAAGGCTTCTTATGGTAACGGGCATAGTAATTATTAATCCCGAAAAACGTAAAAAACTTAAAGAAGCACAACAAAGGAATAAAAATTGGGTTACAGTTATCCAGGCTGTTAATTTTCAAAGTTGGGCTATGCTGCCATTTGTCATTATGGCGGGAAAAAAATCATCTTAGATCCTGGAACCGCGATAATCTATTGCTAGCAGCCGATTAAAAGATTGCATTAAGTAATAATGGCTGGATAACAAATAAATTAGTTCTCGAATAGATCTAATATTTTAACAAACATATTCGGACGCGTACGAAAGGTTCGAAACGTTTCTTTATCCTCGATGGAATTCGAAAAATCCTGCGCCAATAACAACATTATTACGCTTTGTATGCCCGCGTATTTTTCATATCGGCTTTAACTTTTTGACGTAGCTTATTTTTCTGTTTTAAAACGTGTTTATTTGCGGTATATCGAAAACCTAATGCGACGTTATCATACCCATATATTACGAATCAGGACCTGTTCTCCTTATCTGGGCAAGAACACGCTACGGTTAAACTTCGGAAGCGGGTGTCTTAGTACTTTAATGTAATCTGAAGGATTTGGTGGATCTAGACCAGATTACATAAATCCAGCAGATCTACGATATATTTATAAAAAAACAAAAAGATATATAAGGAATAATTTTCATCTATAAATAACACCTACTTGATTTCGCTCCTTAGCTATTAATCTAAGCCTTAATTAAAGGCGACGTTCTACGATTAAAAAAAATTCCGTAAAGTTTTTTAACGAATAGTCCACTAAATCTTTTCTCGCCTTATTATTATCTGCAAATCAAAAATCCATTTCGAATACTGATTATATTTTCAAGTTGTTATATAACAGGTTCGTTATATTTTAATAGCTTCTTAATTAATAGTCGACGAATAGTTTAAGGCCCAATTGGGCATAACCCTTCCTGAATCCAGTGAAGACAATACTATAAAACGGCGTTTAAAAGGCAAACGATATGCCCGATCGCCGTTACTAGCCAGTAAAAAATCGGTACTCGGATTAAAACAACATAGCCCCCCTTAATACTCGGTCTTAAGGAAAACCTTTTTCTTTTCAGCAACAACTTCCCCGGGCCCCTAAAGAAACTATTAAGATCCAGAAAAACAAATCGGAAAGGGAAAAGGAAAAAACCGACAGCCCGAAAGACAAGGAAAAAGAACTTACGATTAATAACATACTGCGCATCTTGATAACAAAACTTCAAGAGATAAAAAGAAAAATGTTAAATTCATTCGACAATAAAGGTTTCCGATATTACCTTTTTTCGGCGCGAATTAATCCCGCGAAAATACTATTTTACCTCTTACTTATTATAGAATGTCTAAAGGTAATGGTTATAAGCTAACTTTCCTAAAACCTTACGATGGTACCACAAATACGAAAAGATTCTTGGTTCAGGCCAGGCTTTACTTTAAGTTTTACGAAAGCTTTTTAACGGAAAATTATTAAAAGGTAATAGCTATCTGCTAGTTGCTTACAAAAAGAATTTCTTTACAGTTTAAGCCAATTATAAAAAATGACTTTGAAAATTACCCTAACGAATCTCCCGACTTTATTAATTATATCTTCGATAATTACAAATACTTAAAAGAACGAATACAACCCTTATTTAAAAATTCAGATAAGCAGCAAGATGCCGTTAAAAAACCTACATTTTTTCCAGCAGACAAAATCAACGACTGAATATACAACGGAATTCAATCGCCTTGCAGTAATCTCTTAATTACCGAAAGATGCCTTATTTCACTCTTATTACGATAACCTAAAATTACAGGTTAAAAACAAAATATATAAGATATCTAAAATGAAACCTTTCCAGAATTATACTGACAAGGCCATTATTACGAACAAACCTACCTTTAACAGGTACCTGGAAAAAAAGGATTTAATAAAAAAAAGAACGATCGAAGCTATAACAGTAAATCTTAAGAAAGTAAAAATAAGAATAAGACCTAGAAAAAAGTAAATATTATTTTAAGGGAGCTTAAAAAGAACAAATCGAATGTTAAATGCTTTAACTATAGCAAAAAGAATTAAAATTAAAATTAAAAAATTAAAAAGCTATTACAAAAATGAACATCGTTTTTTAGCTAAAAGAAATTTTAAGGAAAAAAAAGAATGTTTAAAAAAGGCCCGAACGGCCGAAGAAGAAAAAAAGAGTAAAAGCGAGAAAAAAAAGAAAGTTAATTTTACCTTTTTCTCATAGAAATATACCATTTCGACGACTTATTATAAACTAAGCGGTAATTTAAAGTACAAACGTTACCTAATTTGCTAGAATTAAACAGTCAAAGCTTGCAAGTATTATCCCAAATAACCAGCTTCCATGTTAGCCATAGGGCTAAAATGCGAATGTTATTTAAATGTATAGGGATGCGAAACATATTACAAATGTGGCCATATGCGCCCCGAACTTAATAACTATAAGCAGAAAACTCCTAAATCTAGCGAACACTTAAAGCGAGCAGTATACCTTAAAACTAAGGCTTCCGAACAAAATCTCATTAATAAGTACG
This sequence comes from Monosporascus sp. mg162, assembly GCA_004155945.1. NCBI lineage: Eukaryota > Fungi > Ascomycota > Sordariomycetes > Xylariales > Monosporascus > Monosporascus sp. mg162. Next base: position 5,426 of record QJNY01000239.1, read on the forward strand.
ATTTCCTTTATTTTTCAGCCTCTATTAATAGCAAATATTTAGTTTACTTACGAGCGAAAAGAGATAACGATTATTAACCAAGTTAAAACGAAAAAAACTCCTTATTCAATCTAATAACGACTGCAGATATATCGAAATTCCCTAATAACCCGAATACCCCCAATTCCGTTTTAAAGATTAAAAATAAAAGACTTTAAAGTAAAATATCAAATTAGCCAACGAAAAGGTTATACTTGTATAAACGGCAGATATACCAAATATGCGATTAAGGAAGCCCGCAAATAAAAACGCCTTTTAACGACCAGGACCACCAAATCAAAAAATGGTAAAAGCCTTCGAAATTAAAACATCGAAAAACTATACGAACCAAGACCTTATACAAAGCAAAAAAAGAATTACGAAACCAAGTTGAAAGTCCTATTAAATACCGAAGGTAAACCTTTAAAATTATAATTAACTTTAAGGCAAAAAACAATTTTATTTCGCCAGCTGTAACTAAAAAATAGTATATTCCTTAAAAGTATAACTTGAAATCTTACAAAGTACGTACAGTTAATAAAAGTTTATCCAAATACAATAACAGACAAGTCTCTAAAAATACCGAAAAACTTCCAGTATAAATCTAAAGGCACAAAAACTATCTTAGGTTAGATATCGCCGATGTTTTAGGTTATAATATTTTCTTAAAATTGCTATAACTTGATTCCAACAATCCGCTAATTAACTAAAAAACTCGCCAGCTTTCTTCGAATTATAAACTAGTTTCTTTTAAAGAAAAACTAAAAAAGAATATACTACATTATCCGAAAAGCTCAGATATTAAACTTTATTAATATAATACTTCCAAAGTATCAGCGATTTCAACGACTTTTCAAAAATAAAAATAAAACTACAAATTGCCTTTATGCGAATAATAAAACCATCGCATATCTACTAAAAAAGAATATTACCTAAGCTCTATAAAATTTACCATATAAATCTAAAAAAAGTAAAGACCTTATAAAAAATCATATAGTTAGACCTAAAAAAAGGTTATATTTAACTATCCGAATTCTCCGCAGAATACCAGGTACTTATAGTACCTAAAATTAAAGACGACAAACAAGAAATCGATAAAATAAAATCCGGTTTATCGACGCGTAATCGATTACCGGCAGTTAAACAATTTTACTATTAAGAACGGATATCCCTTAATCTTAATAAATGTTTTAAAGGAAAACGTAGGCAAAATCAAATGATTTACCGCCTTAAACCTTCGAAACGGGTACTACTGTACCAAAATGGCGAAAAGAATAAAAAAATGAAAAATTGCCTTTCGAACAATATATAGGCATTGCGAATACCGAATAATACCTTTAAGACTTACTAATGCCTCCGCCAGTTTTTAACGCCTATTTATAACTATATTCAGAAAATTCCTAGGCAAATATATTTTCGTATTCCTCGACGACATACTCATTTATTCCGAAACGCTAAAAAAGTAATAAAAATAAATTAAAAAATAAAAAAAAAAAGTAAAAAAAGAAAAAAAAAAGCTTATTTTTTAGATTTTTAAAGCTTTAAATAAGGCAAACATTCGAATTAACTCCGCTGAAAATGTATAATACGCGTAAAAGCTAAAACTATCTGGAATTTACCTTTACTCGCAGTCAAATTCAAATCTAAAATTCTAAAATAAAAGTAATTAAAAACTGGCATATCCTTATTAAAACAACTATTACAAATATCCGGCAAATCTTAAGATTTACGGATTACGTACACAACCTAGTTAAGGGATATAAAGATATTATTAAACTATTAACGAAACTTACCATTAAAGATTATATCGAAAGAAATTTAAATGTTTAAAAAAACTAAAAAAAGCTTTTTAATTATTCAAAAACGAAATTACTAAAGCGCTAATAATAAAATTACCCAACGCCGACAAAAGAAAACGCTTAAAGATAAATACCTTAAATTATACCTTAAGCGTAATTCCTGAACAACAAAAAGATAATAAGAAATAATATTTAATGGCTTACTATTTTAAGGCCTGACGAAACATAAAACTTAAATACAAGATCTATGATAAAAAGCTACTAGCAATTATTAACGCTTTTAAAAATTAAAAGACTTTCCTTAACAAAACTAAAAAGCCTTTCGATATTTACTTAAATTATAAAAACCTTACCCGATTTTTAACGACTTAAGAATTAAATAAACGCTACGAAACTTGGATAACTTTTTTCGAAATTTAGTTTTCGAATCCATCATATTAAGAAAGAAGAATTTTCAAGCAGATATCCTAAGTCGCAAAGGAAATTACGACTTTAAAGTTCTAAAACGTCGAATGCAAGTATTGCAACAGATTAGAAACAGCACCTTACGGTTATATAAAATATTAAAACAACTTATTTTAAAACTTTTAACAAATTTCCGAAATTCTTATAATAAGGAAAAGCAAAAAAGGTACGACAATTAGATAAATAACTTAGAAACCAGCGATTTTACTATGGCAAAATTTACAGTCTTCGAAAACAATAAAAGCAATTCGCAAAAAAGTTTTACGAAGATTTAATGCATAAATATTAACGTGCCACACCAGTGAGCGCAACACACTAATGAGCGCAACACTTTTTTCAGCCATTCTAACAACATATCTTCAATTGCCCATTTCTCAACAACCACAATATACAGCGCTTTACAAAAGAAGCGAGAATGAACCTAGCCATTCAGGCTAAAAAACGAGACCCGAAACTTAGTTACAGAAGGCTTAGTTCTATCTATGAAGTCTTATTTTCTACCTTAGCATACCGTTCTACCGGTAAACGCGCCCGAGCCGATACCGCCTCTCCTTTGCAGAAAGTGACGCCGACCGAAGAAAAATCGATTATCGACCGAATTCTTAACCTAAATACGCGAACGTTTCCTGTCCGGCTTCAGCACGTTAAAAATATGGCCAATTTATTACTTGCCCAACGCGTTGCAGAACGTATTGGAATTAATTGGGCGTTGAAATTTGTTAGACGGCAAAAAAAAACTCCAAACGCGTTTAAATCGAAAGATCGATTATTAACGGATCCTAGCCGAAAATCTAGAAACATTTCGTAAGTGGTTCGAACTTATTCGGGCTATTATCGCAAAATACGGTATCGTAAAAAAAGGATATTTACAACTTTGACGAAATTAAATTTTTAATAAGGCTTTTTATGGTAACGGGTATAGTAATTACCAATGCCGAAAAACGTAGAAAATATAAATAGGCGTAATAAAAGAATAAAAAATAAGTTATAATTATTTAAGTTATTAATTCCTGAAGTTAAGTTATGCCGTTATTTCTTATTATAGCAAGGAAAAATTATTTTAGGTTTTAATATTGCAATAACTTATTACTAACAGCCGATTAAAAGATCGTATTAAGTAATAATGGCTGGATAACAAATAAATTAAATTTCGAATAAATTTAGCATTTTGATAAGTATATTCGGACGCGTACGAAAAGTTTTAAACATTTCTTTATCTTCGACGGCAACGAAAGTTATTATTTAATAAAATTCGAAACATATTACGTTAATAATAATATTATTATGCTTTATATGCCCGCGTATTTTTCTTATTGGCTTTAACTTTTTGATATATTTTGTTTTTCTGTTTTGAAACGTGCTTATTCGCGATATATCGAAAATTTAATAGGACGTTATCATACTTATATTACCAAAGAAGATTTTCTTGCCGGCTTTTACGACGTGTTCTAAGCTGCCATAACGTCCGATAATATCGAATCTAAATTCGCGAAAGCTGGTTTTGTTCCATTTAATCCCAATAACGTTTTTTCTGAAATGAAGGTTCTTCCAGTTGTATCTACGCTAACCATCTTCCCGTTAACTTCCGCCGGTTCTATTCGTTCTCCGCCCGCAAAGACCCTTTGAAATATTAAGGAAATAACGCGGTAATTACGTAATTTGCAAAAAAAGGTCTAGATATTAATAAGGTGGCTTGTTAATTAAAATAATTATATCGGTTTATTATTTAATCAAAAATTACTTATTAATTTTGTGCGAATTTCTTTTTCGGAAAGAAGTTACTTAATTGCACGAAACGAATTATATTTTAAGTAAACGTTGCAGGATTAAAAATAAACGTTTTTAAAAAGAAGAAATATTTATATAAAAGAAATAAGCTTTTTTACTCTAAAAAGAAGGGGGTGGTAAAAAAATGCAGCTAATAGCAGCTAGAAGGGGTCGTCGCAAGAGGGTTAAGACCAAGGAACGGAAATGTGGCGTCTGCGACAAGCCTGAACATAATGCGCGTACTTGTATAGAAGTTGTAGATACGTCTAGCGAAGAAAAATCCGATTGATTTGAATCAATGCAATGTGTTGTTGTTAAGTTATTTGAATTTGTTGTTGCAAAGTGCCAAAAAGTGTTGCGCTTATTAGTGTGTCGCGCTTAATAGTGTGGCACGTTAACGTATTTTCAAAATTATTAAACAATTATAGGAAAAGTACGACTTTCTAAACTTTAGACGAATTATCAAACAGGTAATTAAGGATTATAACGTTTATAACAAAGTAAAAACGGCCCGATATAAGCTTTATAAACTTTTACATCCTATAAACATTCTAAAAAACGCTTAGAATATTATTACTTAGGATTTTATTACTAAATTACCCCTATTAAAAACCCCGTTACTGGAGTTTAATACGATAGAATATAGATAATCGTTAACAAATTCATTAAGTATAAATACTTCTTACCTTTTAAAGAAAACGCAACGGTAAAACAACTGGCTTATACCTTTATCCGCCAATCAAATATGGGATATCAAAGAAAATTATTTCAAATAAAAACAAACTTTTACATAAGAATTTGGTACCAGCTTTTTTACATAAATAAACGCTAAGGTTAAATTTTTTACAGTATATTACCTACAGACAAATAAATAGATAAAATGTTTAAACTAAACATTAGTACAATATTTAAAATGTTACATTAATTACTAGCAGAATAACTAAGTTAAACTTATTCCATTAGCCCAAGTAACTTATAATATATTTATTAATAAAAATATAGGTATTTTTTCCTATATAGCGGTTTATGGTTATAAAGAAAAGACTTAACTATTAAAGTAACTATTCAATAAAGCTCCAAAATTAACTATAAAAGCTTCTCGAACAAAAACAATAATAACTGAGATTCAGATAATATAAGTCCGCCTATAAAATAAATTACGATTTCTCCAATCAAAGATAACCTATTACTATAATAAAAAAAAGAATTAAGCGATTAATTTTGTCGAAAGGAAATAGGATTTCTCTGTTATGTCAAAAACAAAACGCGACTTCGAATATTTTGCAAATTAAAATAAAAAAAACCTAGTAACAAACTTAATTTTAAAAACTTGGTTTATTTAAAATTAATAAAGTCATTTCCAAAACAAACTACCGACTATTATTACCCATAACGATGAAGATATACCTTATTTTCTATATTTCTTTACACGTACCAGCACCTAAAAACGCCCCGCTAAAAAGAAATTTGGAAGTCGAAAAGGATATTAAAAAGTACGAAGCCGAAAGAATCCTAGACTTTAAATTAATTAACAAAAACCAGCACCTGATTAAATAAAAGGATTACTTATATAAAACAATACTTAGGTACCCCTTAAGCACCTAACGAACGCAAAGAACCTAGTTAATACGTTTCACCAACGGAGTCCTAACCGACCGTCTTTAACGCAGCCAAAGTCGCCGGCGATAACGGCCCAACACTTAAGTCCAACCCTACGGCGTTTCAATCGAAAAAAAAAACCAATACCTCTGTTATAACATTAATTTCGGAAGCAAACCAAGCTTGTTTTATTTTCATACTGCAGTGCTTTTTTTCCGCCTTTTCTTTTTCTTTTAATTAATCTAACTTTAAAGCTTTCTCAATATTTCTAAAGCTTTTTTCTTAAAAAGGTCTTATTAAAAACGTAAGCGCTTTAATCTCCCAATAGATTGCTTTGTTTTTCTTTCCGCCGCCTCCTAATAAGCCACGAATTTATTTTTAAGGTTTCGCTATTTTTTTTTTAAACGAAACCGCACTTTATCTATCTTTTTTAACAAATTCATAATTAAAACGTTATAAGAGAATTGCTGGCGACGAATACAGTAACTGCAACTTAAAAATTCGACTACGTAAGAACAGCTAAATTCGCTAAAACGAACGCAGTTAAAATATGGAAAAGCTTTCGTGCCAAACTTTTCAATTAACTTAATACTGTCGTCCTTGAAAGTTCGCTAATCCAAACGAGGGTTTTTTTTTCTGCTTTTGCGCGCGATTCAGCATGTTAAATAATTGGCTTAAAGGATTTAAGGAATCTAACTCTACTCGGAAAGTTTTCTACCGTTTTATCTTTGGGATAAAATTTTTGGAAGAAAAAAGATAATCTTACAAATCAAAACCTATTCTCCTTATCTAGGTAAAGATACGCTACGGTTAAACTTCGGAAGCGGGTATCTTGGCACTTTAATATAATTTGGAAGATCTAATAAATCTAGACCAGATCACACAAATCTAACAGATCCACGACATATTTATTAAAAACAAAAGGATATATAACGAATAATTTTCTCATATAAATAGCACTTATTTAATTTCGTTCCTTAACTATTAGTCTAAATCTTCAAAAAACGGCAACGTTTTACGATTAAAGGAACAGTCTACAAATCTCTTTAACGAACAGTTCACTAAATTATTACTCGTTTTATTGTTACCTGCAAATTAATAACCTATTTCGGATACTGATCATACTTCCAGGTGGTTATATAACAGGTTCGTTACACTATTTTGCCAAAAAAGATTTTCTCGCCGGCTTTTACGACAGGTTCCAAGCTACTATAACGTCTGATAACATCAAATCTGGATTCGCGAAAGCTGGTTTTGTTTTATTTAATCTTAATAACGTTCTTTCTGAATTGGAGGTTCTTCCAATTATGCCTACGCCGACCATCTTCCCGCTAACCTCCGCCAGTTCTATTTGTTCCCCGCCCGCGAAAACCCCTAGGAATATTAAGGAAATAACGAAGCAAGGACGTTATTTACAAAAGAATATTAAAAATTAACAAGGTAGTGAATTGGGACAGGGCTCATCGAAGTTGCTGCACGCAGAACATCTTGATCAGTGCTTGGGAAGAATAATGGGACTTCTTGACTATCTCTGGAGCCCTTGATGCTATAAGAACTGCATACAAGAGTTGTCAGATCAGCAGCAATATATAGACCATCGCTGACTTATTGCCATAGCCGAGTAGATTGCCGAGATGCCCAGCGGTGAAGCAGATAGAAGTAGGTAAAAACTGTGGCTGCAATAGTACCTGCAGTGGCTGGCAATAGCAGCTGCAGTAGCTAGCAATAGCTGCTACAGTGGCTGCTGCAGCAATAGCTGCACCCATTCCTGTACCCCACTTCATTTTAATCCTTCCTTTTTGCAGCGGAAGGTTCCTGACGACGTTGCAAAACAACAAAATCAATCCCAGGCTTGGGGGGACAGAAAAAAAAATCGGGGTGCCTTGCATTATCCCTTGCCATGCAAATCCCATACAAATCCATAGAATCAGTCCCTAAAGGGACCTCCCTTAACCGGACCTTTCTGGACCTTACTTGCCTCCCTTGACTCGGGCGTCCCTAGGACCCCTTGAAGTTTCGCCCACTATGGGCCGGTAATACATGAGACATTCTGGTACTTTTAACCTTCGAATTTATACAAAATTGACTGATCAATACTTGTCCTCTTTAACCTGCGCTCCTTTCCGACCGCTGCCGAGACTTTCTGTCTTATTTAAGTCCAAATCATGTCCAAATCTAATCAAAATCATATGCAACCGGAAGATATGTACGCTACCGTTTACCAAACTGCCGTAGCGGGTACCAATCTCAGGACTCCCAAATCTTATGCAAAGTTGTATGCAATCTTCGGATCAAAACTATCTTCTGCTTTGTTATGTGTCGCTCGGTCTGTATTTATAATAATGGTAGGTCGATAATCGGGTCTAGAAATCGATGATTTGGAAGCAAGGTTTTCGGTAACTCTCCGTGGTGTTACGAATCAGGAACTGTTCTTCCTGTTTGGGTAAGGACACCCTACAGTTAAACTTCGGGTATAGGTGTCTTGGCATTTCAGTGTGATCTGGAGGATTTAATGGATCTGGACCAGATTATACAGATCCAGCAGATCCACGATATACCCATAAAAAACCAAAGAATATATAATAAATAAGTTTCTTTTATAAATAGCACCTATTTAATTTCGCCCTTTAACTATTAATTTAAGTCTTTAATTAAAAGCATCGTTTTTCGATTAAAGGAAAAATCCGTAAATCTTTTTAACGAACAAATTACTAAATTATTCTTCGTTTTATTATTACCTGCAAATCAAAAATCCCTTTCGGATATTACTTATACTTCCAAGTAGTCGTATAATAGGTTCGTTATATTTTGATAGCTTTTTAATTAATAATCGACGAATAGTTTAAGGCCTAATTAAACACAAACTTTTCTAAATTTAATAAAAACGATATTACAGGACGGCGTTCAGAAAATAAACGATATATCCGATCGCCCTTATTAACAAGCGATTAATATTTGGATTAAAACATTTTACTTTTTATTAAAGAAATTTTTTCTTTAATCGATAACATAGCCTCCTTTATTATTCGGTCTTAAAAAGAATCTTTTTCCCAATAATAACCTTTCCCGGCTTTAAAAAAAATTATTAAAGTCCAAAAAAACGAACCGGAAAAGGAAGAAAAGGAATCCGACAGCCCGAAAAGTAAGGAAAAAGAACTTACGATTGACGACAAGCTGCGTACCTTAATAACAGAACTTTAGGCGGTAAAAAGGGAAAATGCTAAATTCGTTCGACAGCAAAGATTTTCGATATTGCTTTTATTCGGCGCGAATTAATTCCGCGAAAATATTGTTCTTCCTTTTGTTTATTATTGAATGTTAAAAGTTAAAGGTTATAAGTTAACCTCTTTAAAACTTTACGACGGTACTACAGATATAAAAGGATTTTTAATCCAGGCTAGATTTTACTTTAAGTTTTATAAAGATTTTTTAACGAAAAATTATCAAAAAGTAATAATTATTTTTTAACTACTTATTGGAAAAAATTTTTTATAATTCGAACTTATTATAAACGATTACTTTATAAATTACCTTAACTAATTTTCCGACCTAACTAATTATATTTTCGGCAATTATAAATATTTTAAGAAAAAAATGCAAACTTTATTTAAAAATTCCGACAAAAAATAATATGCGGTCGAACAGTTACACTTTTTCCAGCAAACTAAGTTAACAACCGAATATACGATTAAATTTAATCGCTTTATATTAATATTTAATTTTCTAAAAAGCGTATTATTTTATCCCTTTTATAACGGCCTAAAATTACAAGTTAAGGATAAAATATACAAAATGCCCAAAATTGGCCCTTTCCAGGATTATATTAACAAAACTATCATTGCCGATCGACGTACCTTTAAAAAGTACTTAGAAAAAAAAAGATCTAACAGAAAAAGGGACGATCGAAGCTTTAACAACAAATCCCAAAAAAGCAAAAATAAGGACAAAATCCAAAAAAAAGCAAATACCACTTTTAGGGAGCCTAAAAAAGATAAGTCGAATGTTAAATGCTTTAACTGTAGCAAAAAAAGTTACTACAAAAACGAATATCGTACTTTAGCTAAAAGGAACGTTAAAAAAGGAGGGATTCCTTAAAAAAAAGCCCGAACGGCCGAATAAGAAATAAATAATAAAAGTAAAGAAAAAAAGGAAATTTAATTCCACTTTTTTTTAATAGGAATATACTATTGCGACGACCTACTATAAACTAAGCGGCGACTCAAAATACGAACGTTACCCGATTTGCCAAAATTAAATAGTTAAAGCTTATAAATATTATCTAAAATAACCAGCTTTTAAAGTAGTTATAAAGCTAAGATGCAAATATTATTTAGATATACAAGAATACAAAATATATCAAGAATATAGCTAGATGCGCTTAAAATTTAACAACTACGGATAGAAAATCCCTAAATTTAACGAACCTTTAAAATAGGCGGTATACCTTAAAACCGAAAGCCTTAAATAGGACTTTGTTAATAAATACGGATTTTTTTATTTTTCGGCTTATAACGATAACCATTATCCAATTTACTTTCGAACGAAGGAAAATAACGATTATTGGCCCGGTTGGAATAAAAAACCCTTTATAAAACCTAATAACGATTGCAAATATATCGAAATTCCCCGATAGCCCGAATACCCTCGATCTTATTATTTGCACCCCGATTCGGATTAAAGCCGAAAAGCTATTACTTAAGGTTGTTTATGTTATACCCCCATGTTATACTTAATGCATAAATTTCTGGATATAAGAACAAGCCTTACAAAAATCTTAACCTTAAATCGGAAACTTTTCCAAACGTCAAAAGTAAAAATTACTAAAGTAAAATGCCAAATTGGCCAACGAAAGTAATATACTTGCATAAACAACAAATATACCAAATACGCAATCAAGAAAGCCTACGAATGGAAACGCCTCCTAACGAACAAAATTACGAAGTCAAAAAATGGCAAAAGCCTTCGAAATTAAGGCATCGAAAAGTTTTGCGAACCAAGACTTGATGTAAGGCAAAAAAAGGATTACGAAACTAAATTAAAATTTTTATTCAGTACTAAGGCCAAACTTTTAAAGCCATAATTAACTTTGGAACAAAAAGTAAGTTTATTTCGTTAACCGTAGCCGAAAAACATTATATTCCTTAAAGATATAAGCTAAAGTCCTATAAATTACGGATAGTTAATGAAAATCTTTTCCAATACGATAACGGACGAATTTTTAAAAAAACTAAAAAACTTTTAATATGGATTTAAAGGTACCAAAAACATTTTACTTTAGATATCGCCGATATTTTAAGTTATAATATTATCCTAAAAATGCTATAACTTAATTCCAGTAATTTATTAAGTAACTAAAAAACTCGCCAGCTTTTTTAAGATTACGAATTAACTCCTATTAAAAAAAGGTCCAAAAAAGTTTGCTATATTATCTAAAAAACTAAGGTATCAAATTCTGTTAATACCATACCCTTAAAATATTAATAATTCGAACGATTTTTTAAAAATAAAAGAAACTACGAATTATTTTTACATAAATAATAAAATTATTGCATACCTATTAAAAAAGGACATTACCCTAAACTTTATAAAATTTACTATATAAATCCAAAAAAGATAAAGGCCTTATAAAAAAGCATTTAGTTAAACCTAAAGAAAAGTTACATTTAGCTATCCGAATCCCTTATAGGATATCCTATATTTATAATACCCAAAATTAAAAACGGTAAGCAAAAAATCGATTAAGATAAACATCCGGTTTATCGACGTATAGTCGATTATCGACAGCTGAACGATATTACCATCAAAAATGGTTATCTTTTAACCTTAATAAATACTTTAAGGGAAAACGTAAGTAAAGTTAAATAGTTTACCGCCTTAAACCTTCGAAACGGATATTACCGTATCAAAATAACAAAAGGAAAAAAATAAAAAACTGCTTTTCGAACGATATACGGGTATTACGAATACCGAATTATACCTTTAAAATTTACTATCGTTCCTACCAATTTCTAACGCCTAATTATAACTATATTTAGGAAATTCCTAAACAAATATGTTTTTATCTATTTCGACGATATCCTCATTTATTTTAAAACGCTAAAAAAATATAAAAAGTATGTTTTCCAAATTCTTAAACCTTTAAATAAAGCAAATATCCGAATTAACCCAGCCAAAAATATATAACATACGCAAAAGCTAAATTATTTAAGATTTACCCTTACCCCCGGTTAAATTCAAATCCAAAATTCTAAATTAAAAGCAGTTAAAAATTGGCTTATCCTTAATAAGGTAACCGTTACCGATATCCGGCAAATTTTAAGATTTACGGGTTACGTACGTAACTTAATTAAAGGATATAAAGATATTATTAAACTTTTAACGAAATTTATTACTAAGAAATATATTAAAACAAAATTCAAATTTTTAAAAAAAAATTAAAGAAACTTTTTAATTACTTAAAGACGAAATTATTAAAATACTAATAATAAAATTGCCTAACGTCGACAAAGGAAAACGCCTAAATATAAACGCCTTAAACTATACCTTAAGCGCAATTTTGGAACAATAAAAAAATAATAAGAAATAATATCCAGTAACCTATTATTTTAAGGCCTTTCGAAACGCAGAATTCCGATATAAAATCTACGACAAAAAGCTATTAGTTATTATTAACGCTTTTAAAAAATAAAAACCTTTTTTTAACGGAACCAAAAAACCTTTCGATATTTACTTAAATTATAAAAACTTTACCCGATTTATAACGATTCAAAAATTAAATAAACGTTACGAAACTTGGATAATTTTCTTATCGAAATATAATTTCCAAATTTACCATATTAAAAGAAAAAAAAATATTTAAACAAATATCTTAAGTCGCAAAAAAAATTACGACTTTAAAGTTCCGAAACGTCGAATGCAAATATTGTAACAAATTAAGGACGGTACCTTACGGTTATATAAAATATTAAAGTAACTTACCCCAAAACTTTTAACAAAATTCCGAAATTCTTATAATAAAAAATAACAAAAAAAAAGCAATAATTAAATAAACAACTTAAAAACTAGCTATTATATTATAGCAAAATTTACATCTTTCAAAACTAATAAAAATAATTCGTTAAAAAGTTTTACGAAAATCCATTATACGAATATTAAAATATCTTCAAAATTACTAAACGATTATAGGAAAAATACGATTTTCCAGGATTTCGACGAATTGTTAAATAAATAATTAAGAATTACAATATTTGCAACAAAGCAAAAGCAGCCCGACATAAACCTTATAAACTTTTATAACCTATAAATATTTCAAAAAAAGCTTAAAATTTTATTATTTAAAATTTTATTACCGGTTTACCCTTATTAAAAAATTCCGTTATTAAAATTTAATATAATAAAGTATAAGTAATCGTTAATAAACTTATTAAATATAAATATTTTTTACCTTTTAAAAAAAACGTAACAATAAAATAATTAACTTACGTTTTTATCCGATATTATTTCGACAAACATAAGATATTAAAAAGAATTATCTTAAACAGAAAAAAGCTTTTTATATTAAATTTTAGTACCAGCTTTTTTAAATAAATAAGCGCCAAGTTTAAATTTTTTATATTATATTACTTATAAACAAATAAATAAAGAAAACGTTTAAATTAAATATTAAAATAATACTTAAAAACTTATATTAATTACCAACAGGATAATTAAGTTAAATTTTTTTTATTAGCTTAAATAACTTATAATATCTTTATTAACGAAAATATAAATATTTTTCCTTATATAGCGGTATATAGTTACCAAGCAAAAACTTAACGGCCAAAATAGTTATTAAACGAAGCTCTAAAATTAACCGCAAAAGCTTTTCGAACAAAAACGGTAATAATTAAAATCCAAATAATATAAATCCGTTTATAAAATAAATTATAACTTCTTTAACAAAAAATAACCTAGTATTATAATAAAAAAGAATTAAGGGATTAATTTTGTCGAAAGGAAATAAGGTTATTTTGTTACGCCAAAAAACAAAACGCAACTTCGAATATTTTCCAAATCAAAACAAAAAAACCCAATAATAAGCTTAATTTCAAAAAGCTTAATCCGTTTAAAATCGATAAAGTTATTTCTAAAATTAATTATCGATTATTATTCCTCAAAACGATAAAAATATACCCTGTTTTCCATATTTCTTTGCTTAAACCAGTACCCAAAAACGCCCCGTTAAAAACCAGTTTGGAAATCGAAAAGAACGACGATAAATATAAAGTTAAACGAATACTAGATTTTAGGGTAGTTAAAAATAAGGTCCAATATTTAATCAAATAAAAGAATTACCTATATATAAAAAATATTTGAAAACTTTTTAAGCATTTAACGAACGTAAAGAACTTAATTAAAACGTTTTACCGCCAAAATCCTAACCGACCATTTTTAACGCGGCCAAGGTTGCAGGGGATAACGGCCCAATACCCAAATCCAGCCCCTCGGCGTCCCAATCGAAAAAAAGCGATACTTCCGTTATGGCATTAATCTCGGAAGCAAGCCGAACTTGCTTTGTTTCCATACGACGTTATTTTTCTTCGGCTTTTTTTTTCTAATTAATTTAATTTTAAACCTTTTTTAACATTTTTAAAGCCCTTTTTTGAAAAAGGTCTTGTTAAAAACGTAAGCGCTTTAATTTTTCAATAAATTCCCTTATTTTTTTTTCCGCCACCTTCTAGTAAATTAAAAATTTATCTTTAAATTTTTGTTATTTTTTTTCCAGGCGAAATCGTACTTTATTTATCTTTTTTAACGAATTTAGAATTAAGACGTTACAAAAAGAACGCTGGCGACGAATACAGTAGCTGTAACTTAAAAATTCGATTACAAAGGAATAGCCGGTTTCTTCGAAACGAACGTAATTAAAACATAAAAAGTTTTTCGTATTAAAGCTTTTAATTAAATCGATACGGTTATCCTTAGAATTTCGCTGGTCTAAACCAAGGTTTCTTTTTTATTTTTGCGCGCGATTTAACATATTAAAAAATTAGCTGAAAAAGTTCAAAAAGTTAAATTCCAGAAAATTTCTTACCGTTTTATCTTTAAAATAAAAATCTTAGGAAAAGGGAAATAATGTTACGAATCAAAATCTATTTTCCCTATCTGGGTAAGGATATCTTACGGTTAAAATTCGGGTATAAGTATTTTAGTATTTCAGTATAATCTAAAGGATTTAATAGATTTAAACTAAATTACATAAATCCAGCAGATCTACGACATACCCATAAAAAACCAAAGGATATATAATGGATAAATTTCTCCTGTAAATAGCACCCACTTAGTTTCGCCCCTTAGCTATCAATCTAAGTCTTTAATCAAAGGGATCGTTCTTCGATTAAGGGAAAAGTCCGCAAATCTCTTTAACGAACAAATCACTAAATCATTCCTCGCCCTATTATTACCTGCAAATCAAGAACCCCTTTCGAATACTGCTCATACTTCCAGGTGGTCGTATGACAGGTTCGTTACACGTGGCTGGCGTAACTGTCGGTAGCTACGGGCTAGTTGCCACTTCGAATGAAAGGAATAGACATATCGGCTAAGGAATTGTATGTAAAACTGTCTCAAACGACCCGATCGGTGATAAAATGACCAGTCCCGTCGACTCAGCTAACCTGGCGCATTGGCTGTCGGTAGCCATAGCTGGAAAACGGACGATACGGACGTCCCGGCAAAGAAAATATGTGCGAACTTGTTTGATTCGACCCAATCAACAGGAAACTAACTAATCCCGGCGATGCAGCTAATGGAAGCTGGCTGCAATTGCTGACGAATTTCTGATAGCGGCGTTAACGGCGATAACTTTGCTAGTTAGGCTATCGCTAGCCATGGCCAACAACGGACTGAAAAAACGTATCCGTACAGAAAATCGTATGTAAAACTGTCGGGACTATTCTGATCAGGACGAAATCAACCTATTCTGGATAACGTTACTAATAAAAGACTAACTAAAATGGGCTGTTGTTGACGGCGAGGCAATAACTGGCTGATGAACAAATAGCTGTTGCTAACGTGGCTGATCATTGTGGCGGGGTAGCTGTAAACTTTTCTAATAGAAAAATATATAGGAAGCTGTTCAAATCGTCCCGATCAAAATGCTTGCAAAGATAAAAACAACCATTTAAACCTTAAAACCTATCCCCGAACTAGAAACGAAACAAAAAGAAGATAGTAAGAAGTTCTAGAAACGACCGATTAAGAGAATTCTGTATACAAATCAACTAAAAAAAGCCTCCCTGGAAGATCGAGATCCGTCGGCAGCTAACAAGAGCCAATATCCTCTCCTTGGCAGCCAAATGAATTGGGACAGGGCTCATCGAAGTTGCTGCACGCAGAACATTTTGATTAATGCTTGGGAAAAATAATGGGACTTCTTGATTATTTATGGAGCCCTTGATGCTATAAGAACTGCATACAAAAGTTGTCAGGTCAGCAGCAATATATAGACCATCGCTGACCTACTGCCATAGCCGAGTAGATTGCCGAGATGCCCAGCGGTGAAGCAGATGGAAGTAGGTAGAAACTGTGGCTGCAATAGTACCTGCAGTGGCTGGCAATAGCAGCTGCAGTAGCTAGCAATAGCTGCTGCAGTGGCTGCTGCAGCAATAGCTGCACCCATTCCTGCACCCCACTCCACTTCAGTAGTTCGTTAACAATAATAGCTAAATCGGTTAATTTCTTAATTAAAAGTAATTTAACGTACCACATAAGTAAACGGCACATACAAGTAAGCGGCACACTTTTCTTAGCTATTTTAGCTACTTATCTTCAATCGTCCATTATTTAACACCAACATTATAAAGCGCCTTACAAAAAAAGCGAAAATGAACCTAGCCATTTAAGCTAAAAAACGAGACCCGAAACTTAATTATAAAAAGCTTAGTTTTATTTATAAAGTTCTATTTTTTACCTTAAAAATGCGATATAACGGTCGACGCGCCCGAGCCGATATTGACCCTCTTATGCGAAAATTAACGGCGACCGAAAAAAAATCGATTGTCGACCGAATCCTTAACCTAGATACGCAAGCGTTTCCTGTCCGGCTTCAGTACGTTAAAGATATGGCCAATCTACTGCTGGCCCAATACGTCCCGGAATGAATTGGAATTAACTGGGCGTCGAACTTTGTTAAACGGCAAAAAAAACTCCAGACGCGTTTAAATCGGAAGATCGATTATTAACGGGTCCTATACGAAAATCCAGAAACGTTTCGCAAATAGTTCGAGCTTATTCGGGCCACTATCGTAAAATACGGTATTATAGAAAAGGATATTTATAACTTCGAAGAAATTGAATTTTTGATAAAGCTTCCTATAATAACGGACATAGTAATTACTAATATCGAAAAACGTAGAAAACTTAAATAAGCGCAATACGAAAATAAAAAATAAGTCACAATTATCTAAACTGTTAATTTTTAAGGTTAGGTTATGTCGTTATTTATTATCATAACGGGAAAAAATTATCTTAAGTCTTAATACCGCAATAACTTATTGCTAGCAGCCGATTAAAAAATCGCATTAAGTAATAATAGTTAAACAATAAATAAATTAGGTTTCGAATAAATCCAGCATTTTAACAAATATATTCGGACGCGTACGAAAAATTCGAAACGTTTTTTTATTCTCGACGGCTATAAAAGCCACCATTCGATAAAATTCGAAAAATATTACGCTAACAACAACATTATTACGCTTTGTATGCCCACGTATTTTTCGCATCAGCTTTAACTTTTTGATATATCTTATTTTTCTATTTTAAAACGCGCTTATTTGCGGTATATCGAAAACCTAATACGACGTTATTATACCCATATTGCCAAAGAAAATTTCCTTGCCGGCTTTTACGACGCGTTCCAAGCTGCCATAACGTCCGATAACATCAAATCTGGATTTGCGAAAGCTGGTCTTATTCCATTTAATCCTAATAACGTTCTTTCCGAATTAGAGGTTTTTCTAGTTGTGCCTACGCCGACCGTCTTCCCGTTAACCTCTGCTAGTTCCATTCGTTCCCCGCCTGCGAAAACTCCTAAAATTATTAAGGAAGTAACGCGGCAATTACGTTATTTGCAGAAAAAGATTAAAAACTAACAGGATAGTTCGTCAAATAAAATAGCTAAATCGGTTTATTTTTTAATTGAAAGTTACTTATTAGTTTTGTACGAAAATATTTTTCTTCGAGAAAAAGCTGCTTAATTACGCGAAACGAATTACATTTTAAGCAAACGTTGCACAACCAAAAACAAACTTTTTTTTTAAAAAAAAAAAGAAATATTTATTATATAAAAATAATAAGCTTTTCTAGCCCAAAAAGAAAAAGGTAATGAAAAAATGCAGCTAACAGCAGCTGGAAAGGGTCGTCGCAAAAGGGTTGAAACCAAGGAACGGAAATATAGCGTCTGCGGCAAGCCCGGGTATAATGCGCGTATTTGTGAAGAAGTTGTAAATACGTCTAGCGAAGAAGAATCCGATTGATTTTAATCAATGCGATATGTTGTAGTTGAATTATTTGAATTTGTTGTTGCGAGGTGCTAAAAAGTGTGCCGCTCACTTGTGTGTGCCGTTCACTTGTGTGGTACGTTATTACTTTTATACGAAAATATTCTTTTTTTTTTAAAAAAAAGCTGCTTAATTACGTAAAACGAATTATATCTTAAGCAAACGTTGTAAGACCAAAAATAAACGTTTTTAAAAAGGAGGAATACTTATTATATAAAAGGGATAAGCTTTTCTGGCCCAAAAAGAAAAAGGTAATGAAAAATTGCAGCTAATAGTAGCTGGAAAGGGTTGTCGCAAGAGGGTTAAGACTAAAGAACGGAAATGTAGCGTTTGCAGCAAGCCCGAGCATAATGCGCGTACTTGTAACGAAGTTGTAAATACGTTTAGCGAAGAAGAATCTAATTGATTTCAATTAATGCGATGTGTTGTTGTTGAGTTATTTGAATTTGTTGTTGCAAGGTGCTAAAAAGTGTCTCGTTCGCTTGTGTGTCTCGCTCGCTTGGGTGTCTCGCTCGTTTGTGTGGCACGTTATCGCTGCCGATTATTTCCTAAAGGAAAAATTTAATCATTTATAAAAAATTATAGAAAAGTTAATTATTTAAGAAAATTAATTTATTTTAAAAGAATTAAGGCGAATTCCGGCGTACTTTTTAAGTTTAATTAGTGTAATACGATAAGTATCGTATTTTAATTTTTTAAACAAATCGTTTATTTTCTATTTAAAATGTACGATTTATATCTTTAACTTAATCAGTAGGTTTTTAAACTATAAAACAACGATTTAAAACGATGAAATATATATAAAAAACAACTTCGTCTCGATTAAAAGATATAGAAAAGTAAATATATTATTTTAAAATTTTAAAAGCTTAAAGCATTATATTTATAAACCGTAACCTACTGCGAAAATTTCATATAGAGCCTGGTATCTTTTCGGCGGCCTCGAGAAAAGAGATACGTGTATGATAATCGAAAGATTAACAATGTTATTCAAAATAAATATAATTAGATAATTATTACGCTAATAAATGAGTTTAATCAGTTCGTTATCGAGAATATCGACGTAATAGCTATCTATACAGTTTTTATAATCTATAAACGAAATGTTAACTTATATACAGCAGAAATATTATAAATCGGTAACGGTAAGATTTAACACTTAAAATTAGAACATTTAAGGCCCGAAGTAATCGCCTAGTTATAGTTTTATACGAAAGAAAGCCGCTTAACGAGGTTTACAACAATTGTTATGGCGTTGATCGTCTTTAAGAGCTGGATAAAGTATTTTGTTATTTTACGAAGGAAGAAAAAGGAAATTATTTTAAGGGCGCGGAGCGCCTGTACTTATATAGCGTTATGGCTGTTTAGCTAAGCCGCAACGTCAGTGCCGTAATAGTAATTCCCCTTTTTTAAGATAGTTATTTTTAACTGCTTATAAGAAAAACTGCATAACGTAAGCCGTTTTATCCCGGATTCGAACCGTAGGCTTTCCGTAACGTGTTGGCAGGTTTAGTACGTTGCATAGGTAGTATTATGCGTACGTTGCGTAAACGTTGTATGGCCGTTGCCGGGGTGCCGCGCCGAAATGCAAGGTACGATACCGGCTCCGGGGACGGGGTGATGATGTTGTTATGCCGCAAGCGTTGTTAACGCGTATAGGAATTTTGCTACGGCCTTTTATTATTTCTGAAATCCATCCAAATTGCATGACTTGGGCTACGAATGCAATGGGAAGAAACTTGGAGCTCGGCTGGTCAGACTATGAATCTAGTGTATACGATTATTCAAGGAACAGCCTGTCTCTCTGGCTGGAAAAGACTACCGCCTTTTTCGACTTTCCTCATGTGGGTCTATACACAAACCACCTACAAGGATTCACCAGGATTCTTCGAAATCCCAAAAGGGTAGCTGGTGCGCTTACCGTTATAGTTATCGATAAGATAGATCATCCGGAGAACCGGAGAAATCTGAGAGACTCTGGCTGGTGCCCGCAAATAGCCCGACATAGTTATTGAAGCCACTTTGAAATCACCCCCTGACGCGCTAAGCTTCTCCCTACGCATTGACATGCCAATCGAAGAGACTCACCTACGGATACTTACCAACACCAACCTCGGAGTTCTTTACAGTGTCGCTCACCGGTCACAATGGCAAGTCAACCGGAGCGTCGAGTCAAGCACCAGCCGGGTCAGCTACTGACGTCATCACAGAGTCTGCAGAACATCGCATACGCCCTGGGCGCCCTGACAGCCAGCGGCGGCACCATCGGCTTCGTCAAGACGGGCTCCGTGCCCTCGATCGCCGCCGGGCTGACGGTCGGTCTTCTGTGTAAGTGACCCTAACTATCGCCGCCACCGCCCTTAACACTACACTGGCCCCGGTCCCCCGCCTCTATGAGCCCGTAGGAACTCAATAGCAAAGCTTAACTAACCTGCGCGCTCACGCCAAAAGACGGGCTGGGCGGCTACCGCATCCAGAGCCGGCAGCCCTGGGGCGTCGAGTTGGCGCTCCTGGCCTCGGTCGTGCTGGGAGGGTCCTCAATCCCGCGGGCACTCCGTCTCGGGAAGCCCGTGCCCACCGTGCTCAGCGTGATCTCCGTCTTCGGCATGGTCATGTTCGGCAATGCGTTCAGGAAGAGCTTGTAGGGCAGAATGAGGAGTGGAGTGGGAAGTGATCCCTTCGGTAGGGTCTTGTTGGAGAACTGGAATGAAATACTCTGTTCATTTACTTCGTGTCAATGCGTTCTCGCTTGGCCCTCCTTGTTGTGACGGGGCCTGTGCCTTGGGGTTACTATATATGTTGCTGGATCAGAATGATATTGTGATGTTCTCTGTCCGACACTACTCACTATTGCAGAAAAAAAAAGGTCAATGGCCGTGTTGTCTACTCTGACTCTAGAATTTGTGAGCGTCGGCACATTTTACGAGCTTCGAGGTTCTCTATCCCTTGAGATATTGTATCGTCTTTTCTGGAACATCCTAGACCCGGATAGGCGTGGAACGAGCCATGCTTTGAGCATCTGGCCTTTCTGTCAGACAGGAAGGTGTATAGCGCAATGCCTCTAATGACAAAGAGCGACGGACTTCCCTCTAACACCGGAAGGACCGTATTATATGTCGTCCAGCGAATAGGCGAGGTAGGAGAATCATAGCTCCCGTTTTCCTCTTATGATTTGGAATATCCTCCCGGAGAGCAGAATCTGGCTTTTTATTCAATGTGTGCGCGAGAAAACTCATTTCATGAACGCCGTCACTTTCCCTGAAAGCATTCTCAAAAAGCCTTCTTTCCAACGCCGTATCATGCAATGCTATATATACAGAGGATGACCGACGGCTGAGTCGCCTACCGCACTCGGGCCCTTCACCCTCTCCATGGCACGACGGATCCGGGCCTCGCTTCCATGCCCGAATCTTTCCTTTTTCCGCCCCCACCATGCCACATAGAGCCAATCTCACAAGCGGGTCGTCGCCTACATCGTCGAATTCCATGCTCATCTCATCTCGTCTCGTCTCGCCATCGTAAATGCATCAACTCAAAAAACAAGATAAAACGCAAAACGCTCATGAGTTCTCGTCAATCTCGGCCCAGGCCCTTTGGACTTTCTCGCGCTTGGCGCGAGCGATCTCGCGGTTCCGCGCCGTGCGTTTGAGGCGCTCGGCCCGTAGGCACAGCGTCACCTGGTCCTTGGTGCTGCTGCACATGCCGAACGATTTCCACAGAAAGCCGCGAGCGTGGCACTCCTCGAGGGCCGTCATGATCTCCTCGCAGGCTGTGTTTTTATATGTATATGATTAGTTACGTCTTCTCTTTCCCCTTTTTGACGAACGGTCGTGTCTGTGTGCGCGGCGGTTTATTATGTATACGTCTCGGTGGGGAATGTACTGTCGGGGGAAGAGAAAGGAGCGCGGGACAGGCGGTTACTGCAGGGGACGGACGGGGGAGAAGATGGTTGACTAGGAAAGAAAAAAACGCACCAATGTTGTCTTTCGTGTGCAAGTGCGGATGCATCTTGAGGCGAAGGGTTCCAGTCCGCTTGTACGTGGAAATTCAAGATTCAATTGACGTTGTTTCCTTGCTGGCTTGCTGGTTTCGGCAGATGTCGCAGTTCGCGATGTCGAGTAATCCCGAAGAGAGAGCCTCCACATAGAAAGGCGTGGGCAAAAAGGCGAGAAATTTAATGGGTCAGATGTTACCGTACGACCGCACAGCAGACAACCAATGCGATAGACCCTCGAACAAAGCTATCGCTAACGAACTAATCTTCAGTATGGGTGTCGAAGCATGGACCACATCTACCTCCCCACCTACACTAGTTAACTCTGGTGTATTCCTCGCAGATAACTCTTCCAATGGATAAAGCCCACTGAGGACGTCAGTTTTCACAGGCTCTCCAATCGAATCCGACCCTATCATGCGAGGAACCTGGCCAACAACTACTTCTTCCCCTTAACATTTAACAGCCTACTGCAATCCAGCCAACAATCGAATCGTACTTATTAGCAATGGCGTCTAAGGGTGTACCGGCAAAGAAGCAGCAGGGTGAGCAAGTGAGTGCGCGCTATGAGTACGGAGCTTGACGCTAACTCCGCGGAATCCTTAAGAGCTGCAAACGACATATAGCAACTACAAGAACACGCTGCAGCAGCTGGCGTCAAAAATCGGCGATGTCGAACAAGAGGCAGAGGAGCACAAGTTCGTGGGCGTCATTCCTTTTTTCCTCTACCTCTCAGCCCCGCCTCCTCCGTCATAATTCCCGTCGAACTCATGAACCACTTTCCCTTGGTACGGCTGGGGAGAGAGATTATGGGGGCCTCGGCCCTGCCAGGCTCTGTCCCTAGCGTTATCCCAAATCTTTTCTTCCCCTTCTTCACGGAACTCACCGATTCCTCTAAGCCACACGCTTATCTACGCAAAACGAAGAAGGTCTAACCAAGATGCCAGGCTTGTTCTCGAAACACTTGAGCCGCTTTCGGGAGACCGCAAGTGCTTCCGCATGATCAACGGTGTCCTAGTGGAGCGGACCGTCAAGGACGTGGTGCCTGCCCTCAAGACCAACGCCGATGGTCTGAAGAAGGTCTTGGATGACTTAGTGAAACAGTACAAGGCCAAGCAGGATGACCTAGAAAAGTGGAAGGTAGGTCACTTTGCCCGATGGGGCTGAGGCTCCACGAATCCACACTCCCTCGTCGTGAGTACGCTCACTAAAAACTTGGTCCAACAGAAAAAGAACAACATTCAGGTTGTCCAGTCATGAGAACGTCTGACTGAGACCAACACGTATATGTGGAGTTACGGTTTGGCCATCTAGTGTAGGACGGCAAAGTTGTCGAGGATCAAACGGGACGATGTCGCCCAGGCCTGTATCGGGCACCCCAAAGCCTTCAGATCCAAGATGAAGAGTTTAGGGACAATTCCTTACTCTTGAGTTGAAGGGGGTGATTATGTGCAAGTTGTAATCGAGATCGGTTTGTGTTACGGTTCGGCCGTAGGTATGATGAATGCGACCACGGGATTCCGTATATCGCGCGAGGTCCGGCCGCCAGCGAGGTCTTCGTAAGGGCAATGGTGGTGTCGATGCGTTGTACAATTCAACGTGCAGTTGTCGTTGCGATAAGACTAGTGTCAGAGGCGTCCGAATGCCCAACGAGAGCCTTCCGGGGCTGTCAAGGCTTGGGAA
This sequence comes from Monosporascus sp. mg162, assembly GCA_004155945.1. NCBI lineage: Eukaryota > Fungi > Ascomycota > Sordariomycetes > Xylariales > Monosporascus > Monosporascus sp. mg162. Next base: position 29,290 of record QJNY01000239.1, read on the forward strand.
TTGATTGGGCGCCCCGGCCATCTGTAAGTGACACCTCTGCCCGCAAATCACTCAGTTGAGCTAGGCGGCATGCTCATAATGCAATGCATTTATTTTACGGCCATACTATTCCTTAATAATCAATCCAAGTGCATCATCTCGGGAAGAAACGTTCTAGAAATTGGCGAGAAAGCCTGTGTAGCATGACGGCAGATGCTCCCAAGAGTGGACATCAGGAGCACCTAACCACGCAGGCTGTGTGACTAGACGAGTTGACAGTTGTCCTCCATGATGTGGCTGAAACAAAATCGTGGATTGTCTTCCGAAGTAAGTAAACAGCATCCAGACAACTAAGACTTGCATATCCCATGATATCATGGAGGGGAGTGAGACTAACAAACCGCTTTATCGCGTAGTTTCCTCGCGAAAGCCCGGCCGACTTATGTTTTCAACGGGGTGGGGTGCAAATACCCGTTGAGGATACGACACAAGCGTATTTGGTGAGCACCAGGGAACCTGGATCCGATACTTAAGAGCCTTGCTGTAGACGTATATGCACCAGTGCCCAAGCCGGACAGCTGGTGTTGATCCGGGAGCCCCTACGTCAGGGCGATTTGCGAACCGGAGTAAACCGATTCGTTGTACCCCGGCGCCTCCAATGACACCTCATCCCAAATTGCCGGAAATTTTGGGGAGCGAAGTGAGTGTCGCCATTCTGGACTTGTCTCGAGGCGTTGGAACCAATGGGTTCACACAATGATTGTGATAAGTTAGATAGCTTGCAATTAGAAGATCAATTGTCGACTATTGGGCACGAGGAGTTCGTGGGATATAGTTGGGCCGCATACGGGTTGCATGTATGTACGTCGGTACCAGTGCGTTTGGGTGCAGGGCGCGAAGGCGAGGGACGGATAAAAGTGAATGTAGAGCCGTTCTCGTGTGTATAGCGCTAGGTATCTCCAGAAGTCATGCAGGATTTTCGACCGTGGTGGGATTGCCCATGTGACGGATTAGCCGCCGGTGATAGTTGGCAGTCGTATCACACGAAGGATCTGGGTCCACTGAGCGTCGAAAACCCTTCAGGGAATAATAGCCTGCCATTGCTTCTCCGCATTCTCGAAGAGGAAGCATACAAGCAACTTTGCTACCAATCAGAAAAGTGTCCGGAAGTTGAATTTTTCGATTGGCTCTCTCATGTTGGCCGAAACCGTCCGGTTATCCTCCCGAGCGGTCGTTACCTAGCCTTTTACGCTTATGTGGAGATGAGCCACCGGGGCATACTTAACTGCACTCCAGACAAATTTTCAGCCAGTCGTTGTCGCCTGCTGAAAGTTTACATACTACGGGGTCATCATCCATCCCAGGAAGGGCGGCCCCCATCAAGCTGCCGCTAGCCTTCCCGTTCCTGTAGGGCGGGTGCATGTGTTAAACAATTGTATATCAGGTTTTGAATTGTCAAATCAGCAGCTGGCATCACTCACATTGAGTTAACTAGTAAGGTGACACAAGCGACTTCATTGCAACGATGACAGCAGCCCCGACCTTCGGAGACGACGGCCCATGTTCTGAAATAGTCATGACTCCCGACGAGCAATTGCCGGACGCTAAGTTGGCCTTGATCGAGTACGGGAGAAAGCTCTTCACCGCCTACCGTAGAATCCGGAGACCCGAGCGGCTTGGATCTGATGATGTTATCTGGGTAGTCCTGCTGACCGAGCGCATGGGAAGTACGTAGGGATCGCATGGGGTGCGCAGTGGGACATATGGAGAACGCCAGTGTCAGATACTCAGTATAAGGGGTTATCTAACCAATGCTAATGGACAAGAGGCCAACTCAGTTATCACCCTAGAGGAAGGAGGTTGAAGATATCTTATTAGGGAATCTCGCAGGGGTGTTGATTAGTGCTGTTGTTATTCGCGTCGTTGCCATTGGTCCGTACCTGGTAAGTTTGGAATTTAAGGAGGGGTGTGTCCTTACATATTTCAGAAGTTCCAAAACGGTCAATTGAAATAACCTAGAAATAATCAAGTTTGTCCTTCGAAACGAATTGTACCTATTATTTGATCAATACTTATCTGTGCTTGATACTGTCACAAGCTAATTGCTAAACGTAGTGCTTCAAGGTTGTAATGCGTTGTAATGCTTTTTACTGCTAACTCCATCAACTCTATGCTTCGTTGACGATGCTCAGTGATAGATGCTTCTGGGACTTGTCGTGCATATGTGAAGTAGAAACCGCGACTATGAATGAGGTTGTTTTCAGGCCGATATCAAAACCTTCAGACGCTATAAAAAGATACGAGAGCAAGCCAAGGTAGAAAGTCCGTAATATGTTAATGTGGTGATCCCCCTTGAGCGTCCGGCAGGCATGAATGTCCAAGAGAGTTCGGCGTCTAGCTCCATGTACTGTAATGTAAATATAGAGAGAGTACAAATGTTGTTCCCCCGTTGTCATTGTTACAAATAACTTACATGGATGTAGGTATTTACTCCATACATTAAATAGACCTTTGCTACACTCTCTTCCCTCTTATCGCGCATCGTATCGAACCTCAACAACTTAGACCTACAGTAAATAATCCGCGCTGCCCAGAATATCGATTGTTTTTTATATCTGTCAATTACTGATCGGGCAAAACGATCCACTCGACAACCAAAGAAGGGGAACTATCTAATAGGAAAACAGAAATCTGTCCCAGCACGATTCTAAGTCGTCCATAATCCCAGCATCACATTCATCGCCATTTCTGCACATACCCCACGACCTTGCAGCTCATCTATGCATCTTGCGACCTGACCTCGCGCCCTCGACCCATCCAACTGCGCCTGTCTGCATCTAAACGAACTGACCGCATTAGTAGACGACGTCAAGGTAGAGACAAGACCACCCTTCGACTTTTCGCGACAGTTCAGGACTGGCCAGTCCGAGCTCAACTAAGTAAGCCAAGACAGTTCCCGTGCCTGTCCCCATCGACTTGGATCTCAGCCCCCAAGTCCAGGAATTGATTTCTGACGCGCGACCTGTTATCAGCCTACATACACGCACACACGCACTCACACACATACACACAACGTGCAGCTATCCCCGTGTGTCTGATTTCCATAACACATCACAATCCCCGATTTCCAGTCACGCCTGCGCGTATTCGCACCGAGTATCACTCGATTAGCTCGTCCCGGTCCGTTCCGTATACGCCCGCATGCTCTACACCAGACCCATATACGGCCAGACAGACCACAGTACATAATATACGCGCAATCTCCGGCCGGATAATTAGACGGCACGGGTACCTTTTCGAGCCACAACTCAGGGCAGCCCGCACCCAGTACCACCGGGCCTTGATAATCCCACGGCGGGATCAAACGGATCGTTACATCGCTAGATACCCCCCTGGCATTGCCGGCCTCAGAGCATCATCATCGTCATTTATCACCCTCCGAAGACCAGCTCTACAAGCCAATTCACCTGCAGCAAGGCGATTTCTCAACGGACTTCCACTAGAGCCTAATAGTAAGATACTAGAGGATAGGAATAGCGGGTCCCGCAACCTGGTAACGCGGCCCTCTGGCGTCTGCCCAGTAGTAGTGGACCACCCCCCGCTTCTTCTTCTCATCTCACACCTATCGACAACGTCCCGTACCTTGCCGTACCATTTTCACTATATCTCCAAAAACCCACACCTCACGTTGGCCCTCAACCTACGTACGTAACCAAGGGCGAGTTTGAAGTAGGTAGACAAGCCTTCTTCCACAGTCGACTTTGCATACACACGTACATACATACTACACGTATATACACACCCATATACCTTCATAGCCTGAAATCTCGACAGGGTTCGCAGCAAGGGTAGCCGAACGCATCGCATCTTGTGCGCATACCACACCGCAGGAACCTTCGGGTAGCCTAAGACTAGTAGTAGGTAATAATTCTGGATCCTCGACGAGGCGAGCTTGACGCATCACGCATCGGTCTGCAGCTAAGCCGCTCTCACTTGCAAGCCCTACCATCTGCGACGTGTCAGAGGCAGGGACACATCATCTCTACCTAGTTACCAGCTGTGCGAGTTGGCAATCCAAGAAAATTTAGAAGAAGCTACTTCCCGCTGCAGGTAGCCAAATATGTCGGATTCCCCCCAATCCCCTCCAAAGGATGTCGAGCAAGGTGTACAATCACCCGACGATGAAGCACAAATGAACGACAATCAAGACCCACACAGCAGCGGCCTCGCCTATGAGTTCGAAGTGAAGGAGCAGGACAGGTGGTTGCCCATAGCCAATGGTGAGTGAGTTTTCTGCCTCGCTGTCCCGATATGTGCGCCTCTCTCTGGGTCCTGTCCCGCAAGCTTTCAACAAGTCGCCAGCTGCCCTCATTGGCATCGCTTCTGGGGATCCCTCAGGTGCAATTGGTCCTCGGGAGCTCTAGCTGGAGACCGCGGAGCATAGCATTAAGTCGCAAGTCGCTAAATGTCCCACGATTCGCCATCCGAATCGCCTGAGGCGCCTCGCGCTTCCAAGGCTGAGAAGTATGATGTTTATGATGCTAACATACGTAACTTCGCACCAGTCGCCCGGATCATGAAACTAGCCTTACCGGAGAATGCCAAGATCGCGAAGGAGGCAAAAGAGTGCATGCAGGAGTGCGTCAGCGAGTTTATCTCTTTTATAACAAGTGAAGGTAAGGACTGGAACCCGAAGGCGTGACTCCGTGACGCCGCATCGCTATCTCTGACATGGAAGTTGACAAAATGACATGCAGCCTCAGAGAAATGTCACCAGGAGAAGAGGAAGACGGTCAACGGCGAAGACATCTTGTTTGCGATGACATCCTTGGGCTTCGAGAATTATGCTGAAGCACTAAAGATCTATCTGTCGAAATACAGAGAAGTAATTTTTGCCCGCAACCCCTTACCGCGAGATAGGCGCCCTGCCGGCAAACGCTAACCAAGGATCAGCAGTCTCAGTCAAACCGAGGCGAGAACCAGGCTAGACCCAATAGCCAAGGGTACGCATCTGGTGCTCCCGGGGGGTCGGGCTCCGCTCAAACGACCAACTTCCAGGGGGGCGAGCAACCTGGAGGCATGGGCGAGACCGGAGAGGGCTATATGTATGGACAAAGTGGCCACAACGGCGCAACCGGCGAGACATATTAAATCTCATCTCGCTGAGACGTACAGCGTGGCTCGCCCTCCAGTCGAGCCGCTGTCGGTTCAGGATCTGGTCTCCCAGATGGTTTATACTATATCCTTCTGCGTGTACAAATATGGGATTACAACGGTTTAGGGCGCGGGTCTGATCAAGGAGTTATACTTCGATCCGGAACTCTCGGGAGTTGACGCGCGACATTTACAGCTGTATATGGCAGACCCGGTATTTGGTCGGGCATGGAAGAAAGGACTTGTGCAAAAACAAAATCACGGGCTCAACAACTTTGGCATTTCGATAGATTCCCCCCGCGGCGTCCCTTTCCCATTTTCGGTTTTTCTTCGTTGGCCAAGATCGAGGGTCTTTAGGCTCAACGTCTACACTATAGTTCGGCAGTTAGTCAGCTTCATGGCGAGGATAGCAGGCCATATGCCTGAAGCATTCACAACTATATAACAACCATTCCATTACGTTTCAGCAGTCAAACCAGCTTTGCAAGACCAAATCCCCTGTGATTACTCGTTAAGATGCGGGACAGTATAAACTGTCTTCCCGAGCGTCTGTGAATCGAAGATGGTCAGGCAAGTCGAAGGATCAATCTTGAGAGCCTGGTTGCTGTACCACCATGCAGTAGATAAGCTATCACGTAATCAATCGTATCGCCCTTCCAGGTTGTAAGTAGCGCTAAGTAGCAGGTAATTCGCGTGCGCACACTCCACATTAAACAATTGAAGCTTTGACCCCACCAGCTATGCCCACCATCTATGCCCACGAAAATTACTGTACGAGACTCTGAGGAGACTAGCAAGAACCCCTGTCTTCAACTTTTTGGTTTGACTTTCGAAACTTTACTATTCTTCAATTTTCGTTTTCAGCCTCGCATCGGACTGCCCGCCGCAGTCTGTAGCCTGTGTTTCACGCGATTAAGTCTCTCTGGGATACAAATAGACAAGTATGACTGAATTTCCGTTATCGACATTTTCCGGCGGGATCGTATCTGGTATACGGTAAAAGCTAGAGGCTCTTCTCACTGTAGTGTACGGGTGGCGAACTGCTACCGACCACGACACAACTATCACGACGGGCAATCTCGGGCAGTGGTGATAAAGTACCCATATCATTTCGACGGTCTTATCCCCATGCAGACCGCCACCTCAGTCCTCACGCACGCCACCCAGGCTGTCGCGAAACACGTCACCACCCCGCTAAAACCTATACTCAAAGCATCATCATCATCATCAGTGCTTGGTACGCGGAAATCGAGAGACGATGCCGAGTTGGACGACGAGAGTATGGACGGCTCGCAAAGCCCTCGAAAGCGCCAAAAGGTCGAATTCGACTTAAACAACATCGAGATCCACGAAATCGGTGCCCGGTCGGTCGATGAGGTAAAGCAGGAAATCCGGAAGGCTTTAGACGAGCATGACAGGGGAGAGGACGAAGAATACGATGTGCTGAAGGAAACACTGTCGGGCAAGCAGAAGTTCCTGTACGATGACGAAGATGAGGATGCCGATCCTACCCTCCCAGAAAAGCGGCGTCAGGAACTTAAGGTGTATCTGGTTGCCCTCTCGAGTTTCACGCCGCGTCTAGGAAGATCAGCATCAGGCCTAGTCAAGAGCGTGTTGCAATGCCAATGGATCGGCCGGGACGAGCAGTTTGCCAGGATCTACACACAATTTCTTGCTGCCCTCGTCAGTGCTCAGGGTTCCTGCCTTACTCAGGTTCTGTCAACCATCGTCGAAAAGTTCTCCCACTCGAGACCTTCCGATTGGGCCGTCGCGAACTTTCCCACCGTTCCTCGTGAGGTCGCCCAGGAGAGACTTCACTTCGCATTACGTTATCTACTACGGATATTCCCTGCTGCGAAGTCCGTCTTGGCCCACTTGATCAGCAGTAAATACCCTTACCATGACGACTCAAAACGGATGCACCTAGCCTATGTGCACAACCTCCTTAGACTACGAACATACAGCCCCGAACTCCAGAACGATGTTATGGACCTAATCATCAGTCGTCTTGTCAAGATCGACGTGGAAATGCAGATGGACCTAGAAGACATGGACGACCGGCTCACGACCATGGTTGCGATGGCGCTCAAGTCTTCTCACGCGAATGGGAGCCAAGAGGAAGAGGACTCGGATGATGACGATGACCGGGATTCAGTCTCTAGTGAGGGGTCCGAGGATGATGAATACACCCGTGTCAAGACCGCCAAGGAAAGCATAGAGAAGATGGATTTCATTCTGGATGCTCTATTCGAACTCTACACCCCTCTTTTCAGCGACCCTCAATCCGACCAGGCCATGGAGGTCTTCGGCGACCTGCTATCAGAGTTTTCTAACATCATTCTACCTAACCTGAAATCGCGCCATACTCAATTCCTCATCTTCCACTTTGGTCAACTGTCCGAGGAGCTCGTGGATGCGTTCTGTGGCACCTGTATCAACATCGCTTTTGAGTCTCAACGACCCCCGGTGTTGCAGCAGGCAGCATCTGCTTATCTAGCTAGCTTCGTTGCTCGAGGAGCCCATGTCCCCGGTCACATCGTCGTCAAGATCTTCGAGGTACTAGGCTACCATCTTGACCACATGCGCACCCTCTATGAAGCCTCCTGCCGGGGACCCGACGTCCGTCGATACGCGCCATTCTATGCACTGATGCAGGCCTTGATGTACATCTTTTGCTTTCGATGGCAGGACCTTATCAGGTCGGTCCCGGATGATGTGGATAAGGACGATCTCTCAACCTATTTGGACCAAGACATCGAATGGGAGGCCGAGATCAAAGACATCATGAGACGTAACATATACTCAAAACTGAACCCACTTAAGGTCTGCTCGCCGGTGATCGTTGAGCAGTTTGCAAACTTGGCCCACCGATTCCGCTTCATGTACGTGTATCCGCTGCTTGAGTCGAACAAGCGCGTACGGCTATCGCAGTACTCCGTGGGCGCTTACTCGAGTGGTGGAGGGCTTCGTGATTTGTCCTTCGACATGAACGATGAAAGCTGGCAGCAACTCGATTCCTACTTCCCCTTCGACCCCTACCAGCTTCCTATCAGCAAACGTTGGGTAGACCAGGATTACTTACAGTGGCGGCCAATTCCTGGCTTGAATTCAGACGAGCAGGATGAAAGCGATGAGGACGGTTTGGGCGAGGAGGACGAGGAGCTCCAGGAGGATACGGCAACGGACGATGAATTAGGGGAAGATGACTAAATGATATCCTTCCATGTCGTGCATTGGATCGGCGTTTGGGGGAATGTCGGACGGGAAAAGGGATTGTGAGCTGGCCCGCTATCTGGATTTATGTAAAGGACATCTTGCCGTGGGCCGTGCTTATCTGTGGCGTTGCACGGAGGTAGTCTCGTGATGTCTAGTCCAAGTGTAGCAGAGCCTTTGGTATTATTCCATGGAATGTTGATAGGGGACCGATAATGCAACTTCGGCTACCATTTGAAATCCTTGTGACTGCGATGCAGAAGAGACTCCAGCCGTCATAGATGAAGTGTCGGTCCCGGATATACATCGCGATCGTCGACCCGATGCAGCCATGCCGTAGGTCTAATTTGTGCTCGTGAAACAAGCCGCCTTTACGCACCAGAAGGTCGATCCGCGGGGGTTAGGTGAGTGACACTATATGGTTCTGAAGCGACTGGAAAATACCTAGCTACTTAGCGCCTAGGTAGGTTGAGCGGGTACTGCCGTAGCTCTGTAATTCATCCTCACGCGGTCATCCTGCACCCCAGGATCCATATTACAAACTTGATTCCAAATGCTCAGTCTTGGCACGAAATCCGCCGAATGCGAAGTACCCCCATTGGCATTGACGGAGCCGACTTTGAAGATTGGCTTTTTATTTTTATTTTTATTTTATTTCTTCTCACGGTTACGCCCCTGCAGTAAGGTAACCCGCGAAGACGGAACTAAACTAAAGAGAAGTCAGAGGCGATCTGTATCTTTCGTGTGTCCCTCTGTATCTGGCGTATCGTTAGGGCTATCCCACGATTCGGAACCGACCGGTTAGTAAAGTTAAGGGGCTGTTCTGGCGAGATAAGAAGCTGTTGGAGAGAACCGCAGAGATATACAGATTATTGTTTGAGGGCAGACGGGTTATAAACCCCACCTTGGTGATGGCTGAAGAAGAGAACGATGGACCGCCTTCCGAGAGGCCCTCGTTCACGAGGTTTTGGAAGCGTGTCAAGCAAACCGCCTCTGGCGATAACCTGAAGTTCGTCCCAAGCAGTCTTCAACAACAGCAGCAGGAGACGAAACGTCCAGGTATGTACAATATGCATCATGCCAGGCACCCCGTGCCTCTCTCCTTGGAATCCCACCGACCTACGCAGTCCTTTCCCTTCCCCTTCCCCTCCTCCCCCCCTTTTTTTCCCAGGATGGTGAGGCCACGCAGAGAGAGGGGATACAAGCGAGCGGTGTAGGGCCAGACAGACGGCACAGGATTTGTCACGCGTGAACCTGATGCCCCAGAGTGAGTCATCCTTCCATATAACCAGACTAGCCGAGGAACGCCGGCCCGAACGCCACAGAAGGGGGAAGGGGCCTGAGAAGGTCGAGGGCTCTGGCTTGCGCCTCATCTATCTGCCTCTCGCCCGGTACATGAGCTGCTGGTATATAATATTTATCGGCGAGGTGGACATCAGGGTGATACCGAGACCACCTTGCAAAGATACTGCTGCGGGAGGGGAAACGCTACCCGAGGGACATGTGCTACATATCTACATACATGCAGACTTGACGAGTGTCACACAAATCAGGCGCTTGTGTCTTGGATGAGCTGGCGGCGTCTAGACTGTCCTTTTTCGTTATCATGACCATATAGGCACTCCTCCCCTTTCCATCGATTTGGCGGGTTGATCAAGCCCCAGTCTCCTCTACGTCCGTCTATTTTTATCACACCATCTGCACCGTTATCATAACCGCTACCCACCTACGGTCACCACCGAAACCGACTTTCCCTTATCATCTTTCCATAACCATCATCCCCATCATCATCTCCCTACGTACACTATCCACCACCCGCACCAAATGCTCCTCGACGCTGACTTCAGGATCCTGCACGTAGCGGCGCTTGGCGACGGCAGCAAAGTCGACGGGGAGGACGGCGGCGATAACCGGACGGCGACAGACAAGGCGCAGTCGCGGCGCGCCCAGGTCAGGAAGGCCCAAGTGAGTATCTATCGGTATCCGGAGGAGCCCCTTTATCTCCTCTCCTTTCGAAAACTCTTCTTCCCAGAGCTCCCGAGGCTCATCACATCGGACATCCATCCCATTTGGTTACGGATAAACCCGCGAGGAAGACACAAAAAGGCTCCCTCCCGCAGGCTGCTTCTCCCGAGACTTTTTATTTCTTTTCTTTTCATTTTAGGTCCGGCCGCCGTTTGCTGACTCCGGGTTGTCTGTGTCATGTGACGGTTAGATCCAGCACCGCCAGCGCAAGGCCAACTATACGAAGCAGCTCGAGATGGACGCCGCGAGGCTGCGCGACGAGATCGCGCGGGCCGAGGGCGAGCGCGCCGCCCTGCGCGGCGAGAACAACACCATCAGGCGGCACCTGGCGATGGCCGGCGTCCCGATCCCGCCAGCCCTACAGCAGCCGCAGCCACAGCCGGCTACGACGATGGTGGGCTTGTCTGCGGACACGCCGGGAGAGGCTTCTTCCCCGGCCGCTCTGACGTCTGGGTCCGCGCCCACGATGAGTACGTCGCCCTCGTCCATCCAGTACATTGTTAGTCTCGACATGTCAGAGATGAACTCGCCTGCCTATCAGGTATACCGCACGTCGACTCCCTCATCAAGCGACGCCGGAGGTTCCGCCGGCACGTCGAACGACCCAGGGGCCGCGGCGACCAGCGACGACATCTTCAACTTGACAGACGCGCAGACCGACTACGCAATCAACTTCATTCTAGCGTATGCGACCCCCCTGAATGATCTCCACTTCACCTCCTTGAAGCTGACCCGAGACTAACAAACAAACGTAATAACACAGGCTAGAACACGTGTGCTGGGACCACTTCCACCCGTCGTACTTCTCGTACGCGCAGTACGACGAGGCGGCCGAGGAGAATACACACATGCTCATGGCGAGCGCCCTCGCGCTTCAGAGCGCACCGGCGTCCGTCTTCGACCAGATGACCGAGGTGCGCGAGCACCTGCAGGCCAACCCGAGCCGCGCCGTCTATCCTCCTTCTTCCCATCCTCATTCCCAAACACAGTCGCAGCATGAGCACCAACACAGACACCACCAGCAACAACAGCAAAAGCCGCCGCCGCCGCCCGTACCGAGCCCGATATCCTGGCGGCAGCGCCCGGGCCCGGCCGCCGCGGGCCTGTCGCTCGGGAGCCTGCGGCGACTCGCCGAGGTCCTGAACCCGCCCGACGTCGAGCTCGCGCCCGTACAGGCCTGGTTCGAGATCGCGCGGGTGTGCGGGCCCGCCGTCGTCCGTGACGCCGCGCTCATGGATTTCCTAAAGCGCGAACTCGCGCACGTCGTCCGCTGTGTGCACTTCGGCGCCGCGATTCCCCGGCACGCCTTCGACGACGTTGTCGGTCGTGTCATCGGGGTCGAGGTCGGGGGATGATTGCGCGGCTGCTTTCTAGTTTCTCCTTTCTAGGGTTTGCAATTTAATGTGCACGTTTGCCCCAAAAAATGTCTTTGTGAAGTTAAGGGGGGCAAAGTGGGGTGGCTAGCATTTGATTCGTTTCCTGTGACGAACTAGGTATAGGAGCGGCTTCGGAATATAACGTATTACGAGAATCCCCAATATATGCCACCTTCAAAAGATTTATCATGAAGGCTCGGGTTGCAAGGCATCATCATCAGTGACATTGCTTAGTTGAGAGGATGATAACTGCGTTGGGCACCTCGTTAACTCCCAATCTAAGAAACATTTCACACGAAACGGGACGTACGCCCCAACGAGGCCAGACCGCGGCCGTTCGTCCGGCTCTCTACCCGATAGCCCGTGATGCCATTTTCAGGAGCCCGAGGACGCGCCTTCAGCGCCCCATCCAAAAAGCATGCGGGGTGCACGGCGACGAGGCCTACTACGGCCTGCGACACCATGAGGCTGTCGAACCCGGTAAACAGCGCCTCGTTGCGCGCCAAACCGCCAACGCCAAACCCGCTCGCCACCGCGATAATGGCGTACAGGCCCCGCACCGAGAGGGACACGAGCGAGATGGCGAGCACGGCGACGAGCGCCTTGACCCGCGTGCCCCAGAGCGCCACGTACCCCGGCCCCGCCTGGTCGTGGCTGCGCTCACGCGCCGCGCCCGAGGCCCGGAAGAGCACGGCGCCGAACAACGCGCCGCTGGCGCTCAGCGCGAGCAGCTGCACCGCCAGGCCCGTCGCCACCAGCGCCCCGCCGACCATCCCTACCCCTACCAACAGGTCCAGGTCGGGGGACGAGAACGACACCGCCAGCCCCGCCGCCTGCAGCAGAAGGCCCAGCCCGTCCACCACCAGCAGCTTCTCGTGGTGCGAAGGCTCGACCAGCGAGTGCTCCGTCCCGAGCACCGGCACGGTCTTGGCGATCGTTATGTGGATTCTGAGTTGTTCATCAGCAGTGTTCCTAAGCTTACGTCCTGGCTACATTTTCTTTTGCGTATGCTTCTGTGCGTAGGTCATGAGATAGGATGGTGATGGCACGGAAAAGGCGCGGTGAAAGGGGCGAAAAGGGGGTGAAAGGGTGTGTTCGTCTGTATTCATATTTCCATCCATTCAGGTGCTTACCCGGCCGCCACGAACGCTGGGGCGACGGTTAGGAACGCCGTCGAGACGATGAACCACCGCACGCCCCAGGGATCACTCCAGCTCGCTATGCGAGCGCCGTAGCCGATGATCTCAAAGACGCAGGCGATACAGACGGGCACCGTGAAATGGAGCCACCGCCCGCGTGAGACGGTGGCGGCGATGGCAAGATAGCCTACCAATGAGAGGCTGAATAGGCTGATGAAGATACCGCTAGCTAGCGGGCTGGGCTTATCCGCGAATGGAGAGGAGGAGACTGAGCATCTGTTGAAGTCGCAGGCTGAAAGCTTAGCCATCGCCATTCATAGGGTGGGATCGGGAGGCAGGGGGGCAGGGAGGCAAGGCAACGCCGGAATAATGGACGCAGCGTCACACTCCGCCTGCGCTGATATTAATGCATGCAAGAACGGGCATCACATGGACGGATCGAAGATCGGGAGACAGAAGTATTGCGAGGGACCTTTTGAGATTCGCATATCACCATCAGCGGAAACACCCGCATTCTATATAGGCAATACGGGTGCTTAAAGAGACCAGGAGTCCAATACGAGCCCCCGCATAGGGTGGTAATATTATAGCGCGACGGCTTGGCACCACCTAACCAATGGCAGGCCCTTCACGTATGATGGGATGCATCCTTCGTTTTCGATGAAGGAATTTGAAACCGGCCCGCCTGTTAATCCGCGGCGAAGAGAATCCTTCATGTGGAGTGCCTCCTCAAGGCTGCCTACGGCCCGGGCCGTGGATACGTAGGGAGGCAGAGATGTGATGTAATAACCTGTACTATGTAATCCTATTGCACCCTTCAACCTGACGGTCCTGGCCGTAGCCCTACCCTCATAGTCGGAGGATAGTTGAGTTGGTTTAATATGTGCTCATTACCACTCAGCGTAGCATAAAGCAGGTTCCGATGATGGGCTCACCTGAGCAATTCTGAGACACATGGATGGACAGTCAGCCGCCAATCCTGTTGCGACGTAACCGTACGTGAGACGGCACGCCGTTTGCAGGTATGTCACGAAAGTAGCCGTGGTGCGACGGGGTGGCGCAGCACATGAATACTCATGAGCATCGACGTGCATATGCATGGTCTTTTTGCCGTCGCAGTCGGTCACTCATAATATTGGCAGAGACCTAAAGCCCGCGACCCTTAGGGGGTGGTTTATTTTCGAGGGAGGTCGCCGGTGAGACGAAGTGCACCGGGCCAGTTGCAACTTCACCGCAGCGGCTATCTGTTGTTCGTGTCATTTAGCAGGTCAGGTCTGGCAGGCGTCTGAGGGTCGACGCCGTATCCGCTCAGAGCCATAATATTGCATTCAGACATGTTCAGCGTGGTTGATGCTTGGATCAACCATACTATCTTTATTAGCCAGAGGGTTGCCGACAGAAGACAGACCATTCTAGCTTGTTCCGGTAGGTACTAATATACGGCGCTTTTGGAAAAGTTCCGGATCATCATCATGGGGTATTGCGGAGCAATATAAAGCCTGTGCGAGATTGGCTGCTGAACAGATATTTGGCCGGTTCCTACGCCGGGGACCGTGCGGATCCCTCCAGGCTGGTATATCGTGGCAGGCCCCCTATATCGGGCCTGTTTTGAATTGCGGCGGCCAGTTTTCGCAGTCACGGTTCTATGCTCACTGTAACAAGAGTGACAAACCAGGAAAATATGACACTGATGAATGAGTGCTACCAATGTGCCAGGTCATGTGCCAGGTCACACCAGACTCCCAGATTCTGCACATATCAACCTAGCCACAGTAGGACATAATCTTATTACACGAAAATAAATTTCTCCATTTTCAGCTGAGATCGACCTCCCAGGTGGGCCGTTCAGTTCCGCCATACGGCCGACTGCCAATAGTCGCACCTCTCGTTGGCCGTCGGATCAGGCGACGTCAGTGTGATGCCGTCCGCACCAAAGGTGAGAAGCGCGGCGTCGTCGCCGTACCTGGGCCACTCCGGCAGATCCGACCCGCGGCTAGGGTCGCCCTTCTGCGCGAAGCGCGTGAAGTACCGCTGCATGGGGACGGCCACGGCCGAATCGACGATTGTACTGGGGAGGTTCGGGGGCGTGCCGTCGCCGTTGAAGAAGGTGAAAGGCACGTCCTGCGTGTGTGCCCCCGGTGGATACGCGAAGAGGTAGCTGAACGTCTCGTTGCCGTACGCCGTCGCCAGGTACCGCGTGTTGCAAGTGAAGACAGCCTCTTCTACGATCAGCTGCCACCGCCCCCCTTGTGTCGTGTACCCGTGACTGCCGGAGAAGTCGTCTGGGTACACCTCCGTGACGATGTGCTCCGCGGCTGCGTCGGTGATGCCGAAGATGAATACCTTGAGCCTCTCGATCAGGTCTTCGTTGTTCTGGATATCGTCCAATGTGTAGCCGAGCGCCTCGGCGATGTTGTGGCCCGGCATCACTGTGACTTCGTGGTCGAATCGTCCGCTGGCGAGAAGCACGCCCGGAATATCCGGGACATAGTCCCCGTCCGGAACTGGGTTGAAAGTCCAGCTACCGAAATAGGAGATATTGACGACCATTTGGTTAACCCGCATTAGATCCTGACTACGAAGGGATCGCAGCTGCTGGGCGCTGGAGATGTTAATGCCTGTTATTTCCGAGGCAAAGGCCAGCGCCAGCTCATAGGGCGTCTCGCGGTCAGTGGCCAGTGCGAAACCGGGTGACTGCGGAATCGCAGATTGAAACGGTGCCGGGCCCTGTTCTCCACCATACGCCGTAAGATGGTACATGATAGAGGCACCGCCTGCGCTCTCTCCCATGACGGTGACACGGCTCGGGTCGCCTCCGAATAAGTGGATGTTCTGCTGCACCCAATCGAGCGCAAGTCGCTGATCCCATAGCCCGACGTTAGGGGCCACGCCATGACCGGCTGCCAGCCAGCCGAACAGACCGAGACGATAATTGAACTAGAGGCATAGTAAGTGACGTATATCACCAAAAGGCGACACTAGACTGATATAATGGATGCGAACCTTCACAAAGAGCACGCCCTCTTGGTCCCCAGTCTGCGACCGAGCAATAAGCCCGGAGGGGTTGAAAATATCCTGGTCTTTAGACCCCGTGTCGAAGCCACCCCCATAGATCCAGACGATAACAGCCGCTACTACTCAGTCAGTTATTGATGTTCCCTGAGGTCTCCCGAGACAGTCGTCATACCACCATTAGCACGTGCCCTCTTAGACGGGTTCCTGCTGGCTCCATTGAATATGTTCTTAGGCACGAAGACATCGAGGAACAAACAGTCCTCGAACATAGGACTGCTGTACACGAAGGCCTCGAACTCGGTCGGAGTCAGCCCGTACTGAGGAGCTAGCTGCTCGATGAGCCACCATGGGTAGGCTTGAGGACATGTTCGGATCGTGGTGCCGTCGTTGACTTCTCGGTCAATGTTGGTGGGAGGCACCGGCTTAGAAAATCGTTCTGGGGGGTCGGCGTAACGGATATTGGAGAATGCGTAGTAATCCCCGGTAGCCTGCTGACATTTAGATATCGGACTGTAGTATGACAGACGAATTCAGAGTTGTATGGCGAACGGACTACCAGCAGACATATCCGTTCATGGTACTCACGTTGTAGGAAGCTTTATGCACCGAGTATCCCAGGTCAACGATAGGGAGATCGACGGGCTGGGCAGCGACAAAGCCCACAGCCGCCCCCAGGGTGATGGAACTGAGGGAAAAGTGCATCTTATCGGGGCCGAGTCGTGGATTACTTGATATTTCAAAGTAGCACGGATGATCGGGGGAAGGACTATGGGCTGGACAAGACGGTTGGTCAGTTGCCAGGAACGGTCGACGGAAGCGGTGCTATTTATGTCTATTGCTAGACAAAGGAGCAAGTTAGTCTAGACGCCAGTAGCCCCTTTTCTCCCACATTATATTCAGAACCATCTAGCAAGCGTTGTCCCCAAGTGGGTGCGTTGCGATACCCTCCACAAGCTAGCCGTCAAAAATGCCATAACCAGGCACATCGCACAATAGCAGTATGCCTAAAATACGCCATGATTGAGACCACGAGTTAAATGCTTATCGTTGCAGTTGATAATCCTTTGCAAGGACCCCAAAATAGTACGTCGTATTGCTCATCCCTGAGTGGCTAGCTGGGAAGGATGAGGAGCCGGTATAACGACGAACCACCGGCTGCCTCCGGGGAGGCGGACTCTCCTGCCCGGCAACTAATATAGGTTTAAGTACTGGAAATACTGCTTTCGCGATTCCTAATCTCGGGTTCGGGTTGCCTCCTTTCAGGAGGCTCCGTTAACGGGACCCCTGCCCGAATGCGGGCTCCTGACTGGTCGAGAGGGAACTATTCCGACCGTCTGACAGCTAACGTTCCTATGCTGTCATATTCTATAGCCAGCTTTACGGGGCGTCTCTTGCCAATCTTTGACGTCGTGTGAGCAAGCCCAGAAAGGAATAAGAGATGAGATGCCAGGTACGCAGCTGGTTCCCCACAGGAAGATGCGGGTTGGCGGTTTGATGTTCACTTCTATTCCGTTACGCTCCGTCAACGTAGGAGTGTCAATCCGCAGGCGGAATACACCAACTGCGAACCCAAAAACTGGATCCCTGCACACATGGTATGAAAGTACTTCTAAGATAAACAGTTGTGGGTTGGCCTCGGAAATCAACAAAGTCGAGGTGCCGCGCTATTGACGCAGAGGCGTGGTAGTCGGAGGGCGACACGTAAACTGATTGTGTTATAACCAAGCTCCCATTTGATTTCAGCGAAGGATAACTTGTCTTCGGGGTTTGAATCGAAGGTTCAACTTCTAACTCATCTCATGAGACTCCATATCCTCTATTTCCGAGGCAAACCATAGCTCATCATTCCATCCGGGGCAGTCAAACCCGCCCGTCAAGATAACCGGCGAGAGACATCTCATCGGGCTCCAAGGTCCAATGTTCGCTAGCGGCTTCCTTGTGATAACCTATGAGCAATTGGTCGATCATTCTTGTCGTTCCCGTTCTTTCCCGATCGCGTCGCTTAGCATATGGTTGGTCATCGTTTTCTCCGTGTCTTCGCCCCCAGGACTCTAAGGCAGACTCCAAGGGAAATCCGTGACCAAGAAGGGCGGAGCTTGCAGAAGTCCGGATCTTCCTGTACTGTAACCCTCGAGAATCCCACGGTCGTCTAGCCAGGCCGTGCCCAGATTCTCTTTTTGCAACTGTACCAACCATCCAGCACTTATGCCCAGCATGCCAACGCCGCTGCAGGATACAATCCGTGGAATCGCGGAGAACGTAAAATGGAGCGCGTAATTCAGGTTATGTAAGTTGTAATTTAGTTATACTGTTCCGCGATTGGGCCTAGTTGCCTCGGTGGGACTTCTTGAGCAGTCTTTTCTCCGTATTCTCCATACCCCGTATGACAAGCTCAAGGCAGGCCTCCTGAGGAAACCCTGCCGGCGGGATGTTGGTCTCAGCATCAAGGCGAGGTAAACCTTGGTGGAAGTAAAAAACCGGCTTGTACCGCCTACCAAACATCTGCTAGGCCGAAGTGAAGCGGAGTCCAGACGTATTCGTCCACATCACGCCACTGGTCAACATCCGTGAATGCGTCGGCGAACGGGTCTTCGCTATCGCTATCGCTATCTGAATCACCCCCGGATTCGCTTCGCATGTCGATATGCTCCCTCTTGATTTCTCTCCACGTCATGCCCGGACAAGCTTGACGAATATCTCGAAAGATGAATGGGGAGCCTATCTTTACTTGATAGTCCACACCATGGCCCCTTCTGGCGACGATCAGGAACTCTTTGAACCTCTCTGGCCCCGCACACAACGACGCGTCCTCCTCGAGACCGAAGCTAGCCATGTCGGCTTCACTGGGCTTCTGCTTGAAGAGCAGACGACTGTCCTCCCTTATCACCCAGCCGACGGGGCCCTGTTTGGATGAGCGGTAAATGGCCACCGACGGGTTGGAGGAGGCCCCGTCTCGACTTGAGAGGACGCCCTTCCAGAATTCCGGCTGAGGTTTCCGCACATAGGCAGGCGGCGACCAGTTGGGATCATTGGGGTCCCACGGTATCGAGGGATCAATGGGTGCTGCATAGCCGAGAAGCGACGAGCTATGACTGATATAACGCAGTTCTTTCCATCCGTCACCGTCCGCAACCAGCTGGCTGAGATTGTCGTAGCTGGTCAGGTCGACGTGGCCACGGAGTACCGTGAGCGTGTTCAACTTCAGGCCTGGTAGTAATTTAAAAACAGAAGCCAGAGGGGAGCCGTACTCATGGTCAGGCCACATCAAGGTCAGTTTGTCTCCGCGGACGCGTAGATACCTTATTTTGGACAGTGTGTCGGTGGGAATTGCTGTCAATTTGTCGAGCATCGTTTCGCAGTCCTCGAAGTTGAATAGAACCTGGCCGAGCCAACTATCTCCAATCTCGGCCTTGGCCCGGTGACAGGCTCGAAGCAGAGACAGGGTCTCTGGCGCAGGTTTGATTGGCACGTTTGCGACCAATGAGGTTTTTCTGTTCCCATGTGTAAGTCGTGTGGAATGGAAGTAATGAGAATACACGAGGTTTCGAATCTCTTGTGGAAGCTTTTGAAAGAACAGGCTGCCCACCTGCCCATGTGGCTCCGGAGCGTCCTTCTTGCCCATATTATGATTCCCGTAATGCGCCATGTCAAGAACCGAGACGTTTGTTTTGGTAGACAAAGATATAAACAATTAACAGCCTGGTGGAGATGGAGACGATCCTTATATGTCCACTCCCCCGCTCCACCTTCAGTCTTGGCAACTACCATCAAACCACTATCTACACCTCTATTAGCCCGCTAAACGCGCGCGAGGTAAGCAATCAATATGGATATCCCCTCGGCCCCTGTTTGAGAGTCTCGAACTTTGGTAGCGATATAACTTATTGAAGGCACCTTGGTTCGTAGTGGAATTTCCCTTCAAGTACTATATTTTGATCAAACAGTTTCTGCGGGTGAGCAAGTGAATAGAAAATCGACAGCTTACTCCATTATGGACATAGGATAAACGCCATTAGCCCTAGCTCAACCTTTCTCGCCTAAACATTGGTATCCATTCGTGGCACATTCCGTGTGGCCTTCTCTCCAACTCCCCTAATGTTTGCTCAATGTGTAGGGCCGCCAACCTAGTGAGTAGAAACCAAACCTATCTCAACTGAGCGATCCGCCACCGCCTAAGCCCCGACTTAAATCACCCCAAGGAGCCCAAAGGGCATGCGACTCCACATTCCGAACTAGGTATTATTGATTAGGCACGAAAGTAGTAAAGAATCAAACACTGATGGTGAGAAGAAAAGACTAGATGCCGGGCAGGTTGAAGCCCTCCGGCCAGTTGCCTAGCTCGGCCGGGTCACCGCCGATACGCACGTAGGTGCCCACGGCCGGGACGCCGTTCTCGAGGACGAACATCTGATACCACCCGGGAGGCGCGATGTACGCGCTCGGCGGGGCCGTGACGGTGCAGGAGGTGCCCTGGCACGCGAAGGCCGGGAACAGGGTACGGGCGCCCATGGAGTTGCCGTGGGTGCTGGAAACGGAGCCGAGGAGCGAGACTCGGAGGGCGCCGGCGGGGGCGGCGCCGAGCTGGAAGCTCGCTGTGTGCCCGTAGGCCCAGTCGCGGTCCTGGATTGTGAAGGACGGTCGGCGCCCGCCCCTGAGCAAGTACGGCGGCGTGAAAACCTCGACGCGGATCTCCTGCGGGTGCTTGCCGTCCTGCGGGTCGGAGCCCGTGACCAGCACGCGCCCGTCGAGCAGAGTTATAGCCTCACTGTGGTAGAGGCGCGCGACGGTCGTGTTCGCCATGACGGACATGCGTTGGTGGACGGGCTTTGTAGGGTCGTAGAGAACGGCGTTGTAGTTGGGGAAATCGGCAAGGCCGAAACCAGCGACGCCCTGCTTGGCACCGTTTAGGATGAGATAGGTACCATCGGGGAGCGGAGACATGCAGGTGAGCACGCGCTTCGAAGGCATACGCTCCAACGTCCATTTCGCGTCGGGAACGTCGGGTTGGATGCTGACACAGTTGTCCAAGGCAGCGCCGCCTGGGGTGGCGCCACCACAAATCAGCACGCCTAGAGGTTCGGTGTAAGGGGCGTGTTGTGGGAGTAACACCGCGGTACCCTCGAGGGGATAGGTACGTCCACCCCGATCGTCCGTGACAGAACCAGTAGCATTGGGTAGAGTCCTTATAGTCGCGAAAGTGACCTCGTCAAGGATTCTAGCCTCGTTCCAGTACTGAACAAAGATACCACCACTAGGGAGTACGCAGACAAAGGGGTACAGCTGCATCTGGAGTAAGCAATTATTCGTGTGAGATAACCTGGCGAGTAGAAGGAGTTACATTACACGCCTCGGAAATTATAAAGTCTCTAAAGGCAGCATGATAGAATGGGTGTGCAGGGAGAGAAAAAGGGCTGGAATGAAATACGGGTATTACTCACATTGTTGGGGTCGGTGCGCTCCAACCACTCCATATATAGGGGCCTAGTACCGGTAGGGGGAAGGATCTCAAGAGTAGGGACAGGACGGTCGTTGGCGCCGATCTCGCCACCTATGACGAGTATGGAACCATTTGCCATAACCATGGCACTTGGGTACCATCGTCCCTGTTGAAGTCTGAGTCTCGCATTGTTTTCCTCCCAGTCGTTGACTCCGGGCACGCCAGCCGACCCATCAGGCCAATAGAGACGGACACCATAGGTGGAGTCTCCAGACCAGCCGCCAACCGTAAGTTGCCGGCCGCCCCTGTCGGGAAGGATGACACCGGCAGAGCAAAAGATATCAGTCCTGACATGCATTTCTCGCCAGGCAGCATCAAAGTCTCCTACCTGACTGAGGTCAAGCTCGTAGGCGCCAGTACTGTTCGAAGCGCCTGTTCCGAACTTCTCTAAGAAGGTGACCTTCCCAGTGATAGACTGCATCGTCATCAAGGGGGTGACAACTCCGCCGACCAGGTTAGAGTACTCGCCAGCCTCGTCGCCCTCGGGGTAGTCAAAGAGGTACAATGGCGTTTCCCCCGTCCAGTGATACAGGGTGAGTCTGGAGCCGCCGCCGCAGATAGTGGAGGCGTTTCCCGGGCACTCCATATTGCACTCGCCTTCAGGCCGCTGGGTCGATCCAGATCCAGACACGTCGCTAGGGTCGCCACAGTAGCATTCTTCACCGTATTCCATGCCAGCAACCGGGTAGCCGAATTCCGCGCACTTTCCTAAGCACACCTCTGCAGAATTTGTCTCGGGAAAGTACAGCGCCCACGGCAGGGTACGCTGGTTATTGATATTGTCTTCAAAGCAGCCCTGGTACGTCCACGTTCCGTTCAGGCCGCCCTCTTGGGGAGCTGGCGGCGCGAAGGTCCTGGGTGGGCCGTCGGAAAAGATTTTCAAATAACCAGCACCGCCGCACATTTGCTGATTATTCCCCGCGCAGGGAGTGTTGCACCTAGATTCGTCCGGCTCACGGGTGCCGCCGTTGTAAATGGCATTGCTACAAAAGCACTCCTGATGGTACTCTGTCCCGGAAATTATGTAACCCCTGTCGAAGCAGAGCTGGGCGCAGCTTTCCTGTGTCAGGTTAGGGTCGTCAGGAGCCCGGTAGGTTGGCATGATGCGGCCATTTGGACCGTCTCGCCAGCATCCTTGGTTGGTCCAGCCTTCGGGAAATTCCGCAGGGGTCTGCTGAGGACCGGGAGGGGCGGTCGATCCAGGGGCGGACGGTTCAGGGGCGGACGGCTCAGGGGCGGTCGCCCCGTCCTTGAGGTAGACTGATAGCCGGTTTCCGTTGCCACAAAAGTTCCGCGCGTTTCCGGCACAGCGCATGCTGCAGTCAGAGTCGGGAGCATCGACGGAGCCCTCCTCGAGTCTGTTACCGCAGAAGCATTCCCTCCCATACTCCACGCCAAAAAAGATAGTGCCTCTGCTATCGCAGAAATCACGACAACTCTCAAGTGTCATTGAGTCATCGGCGAAGAAGAACAGCCTGAGTGCCCGAACGCCCGACGCTTCCGTCCTGCAGCCGTACCAGTTGTAGTCGCCCACGACATCTGGCTGGAAAGGCGCGGTCGGAGTGGAAGAGTCGGATGGTTCGGGGTCGGACGGTTCAGGGGCGGTCGCCCCGTCCTTGAGGTATACTGATAGCCGGTTTCCGTTGCCACAAAAGTTCCACTCGTCTCCGGCACAGCGCATGCTGCAGTCAGAGTCGGGAGCGTCGACGGAGCCCTCCTCGAGTCTGTTACCGCAGAAGCACTCCCTGCCATATTCCGTGCCAAAAAAGATAGTGCCTCTGCTGTCACAGAAATCCCGACAGCTCTCAAGTGTCATTGAGTCATCGGCGAAGAAGAACAGCCTGAGTGCCCGACCGCCCGACGCTTCCGTCCTGCAGCCGTACCAGTTGTAGTCGCCCACGACATCTGGCTGGAAAGGCGCGGTCGGAGCGGGCGGAGCACTACTGCTAGTCGTACTCGCAGAAGGATCCGCATTCTGAGCCGCTGATAACGACGGGGAATAGAACAGGGTCAGGAAAGGCAATACGGAAACGGTCCGAATGGCCTTCATAATGGACGAGAAGTTGGCCCTTCAAGGCTCAACCCTGATAACAAAGCCCAATACTAACAGGGTAATGCTATATAAGCTAAGGCTAATAAGGAAGAGTGACAAGGCGAACGTGTCCTGCTGTGCGTACTGCAGCAATCGAGGACTGGGATGAGTAGAGCGTCACGGGGTCGCATATTAATATATGAGAACTTCCATACATGCACCCCTGTAGAATTCGCTTCTCGATTCGTACCGGTCCTAGCCAAGAAAATTCAGTGGCTTCAGCTCGAGAACTCGATGGACGACCTAGCCCGTTTTCCTAGGGCCGCGCTACTCCCGTATCGGGCGACATTGTGCCTGTGACAAAAGTACCCAGAGTTAGGAAGGGGAATAGAAAAGTGGAAAGCGGAGCGGTCCGATTGAATACCATCGTCTACAGATGGGAACACGCGATGGAGTCATGGGTCATGTTGGGCGTGGTATAGCACCTCCCCCCCTTTTAGTCCCTTTGGTCTGTATAGACCCCTCGGCCTACATGGATATGCGTGCCATAACGGTAGCGTAGCATTGGGTTCTGGCCGACTCTAAATGTGAGCTGTGGAAATTGCAGCTGTTGTGCAAGGCCAACGAGGTGTGGGTGGATACGAGATCTCCTGGGCTAACTTAAATAGCTCTTGGCTTATAATGTGGAGAATACTAGGCGTCTAACGGGCGAGTGAATTGTCGGGAAGATAAAGGAGAGACATCCCACGGAATGGCTTCCTCGATGACCTCTTCATCCCTATTGGGTCCCGTGCTCCTATACTCGAAGTACCCAGCTCTTTACAACTAGAGATTTTAATGCATCGTATTTTATTGCTCAGGAACAAACTAGGCCAGGCTTTCGCTTGTTAGCAGACAGACAATTTCACTGATAGGGTCTTGCCTTTCCGGAAGCATAAAGTCGATGCTTCTTGGAAGGAGGCTCGGTGCTGGGTGACATAGCTGTACGAAGGCGTTGTACCAGCGCCAAATCATCCGATTCGTCATGCTAAGTGTCTGCATGGCGTTCGGTGGCTGCTGTCAGCAGCAAGTAATTAGTATGCAGCACCATATGCAGGGCCGATGCCGCCCCGACGTATGTCCGACTCACTGGCTCAAACACCTCCAGAGAATCCGCTGCCGCCTGCGTCAGATGCCTCTTTCAGCATCACGTGGACTGATGTAGGGTAGCAGCGAGTCAAAGACGCCGCTGACTGTCGTGCCAAAGCTCCCAGTTACTGATTGTACTTGCTTAGCTTCGTGTAACGAGACGACGTTGACAGACGTTGCTGCCCTGAGCCAATCCTCAGCTCGATTCCGGACTTCCTATCCGGGAAGGACATGACCATTCAAAAGGGCCGCCTCAATTATCGCCAAAGTAGGTCATACGCACGGCAATAGTTCCTGTGCAGTCTCTCATCTGTAAGAGGCTCTTAATGTGGAGGATCGGAAGTGCAATACAGTGGCACGCGTCTCTCATCAATCTTCCTAATCAGCATATATGCAGACGACCTTGAAAATCCGGTAGCCCGGCGAAGGTTAGGTTATCACAGAATCGACACGAGGAGACTCGTATCAGCCGTAGAACCTCGGCCTAGACATGTGCGTCCGGGCATACCTGCAGGGGATGTGCGGCTTAAGTCCACGCGATAGAGGTAGTAAGAGCAGAGCGAAGGTTTGCTTGGCATCAGCAGTTTTGTGAGTGTTCCTGGAGGCCGTATCCCAATATGGACAAGCTTCTCGAAAAGTTTATACACCCAGCATCAGACTAACAGAACTAACTAGGACGAATGTCGCTACGGCGGGTGGGCATCTGCGCCTACCATCTAGACGAAGCAATTTCTAGCGAGTGGTATGATTAGACTAATTCCCACCGCCGGGTAGCCGGCGACAAAGATGTATATGGCGCGAGAACTATTTAGCCACACAATTGCAATTCCATACGCCTAAGGCACATGAAGTCTTGCACGCGTAGTAAAAGGTCCTCGCTTATAATCTCGAGGTAGAACTTACGAAGCCGAACGAGGATGAACGTAGAAAGCGTGATATGGTGATCGAAACCTCCGATATTTCCCGAGCATCTTCGAGGAAGAACGAAAATTGTTCGGGATGTAATTCAATATACCGGAAACTTTGGACACATTTGATTCATTTCATTGAGCTGAAGATTGACCAGTTTGGTAATCGTACGAAATGCCATGTGAAAAGAATCAATGATTGCCGTGCCACTAAAAACGGTTATCTCACCGAGAGCGCTGGTCTCCCCGCGCTGACGGTCCCTGTAAGCTTGCCCCACTTCAACTTCACGGGTCAGGGAACCCTAAAATCGAGTCAAAACAGTTACGAAGGGGGGAAGCGCTGAAATATTTCAATGCCTAGATAAATACCTGGGGCCCCTATATGATATTATCAAGCGGAATCAGAACATTTTACGTAAGTGAGGGAAGACATACTTTGCTGTAATCGCCAAAGATACATGGGATCTATGGGTATCTTGCACCGACGCGAGCACACCACGATGGCATCGTTTCCCAGGATCCCCTGTACCTATGTGCCACTTGTAAGTCCCAACGTAGCATCAAGTAGGAGTCTGGAATGCCAACAGTAAAAAGGGGTGTGTTGCTCACTCGGGAACATGTTACTTAGTGCAAGAAAATTCGAAACTATTGATCGAGTAACAAACAGTCAGAATCTGGCGTCTCACCCCTCATTCGCTTCTCTGAATTTAGTCTCCCCATGCCTGTGGGGGAAGCCTCGTACTAAGCGGAGATGTGGCGCACTTGCTCAAGGCCCCATGTCGGAATTATCGAGCTCTGCCCTTAGGGGAGACACGATGATCATGTTAGCGGTCAGCCGACATTCAAGGGTTGGAATAACCGAGCTGAACATGAAGCCATGAACGGAAATTCGCTCATGGTCCGTGGATGTCGTCAATTGGTCCACAATATGACACAGTCCCAAACCAAGTTGCTCGGAGCGGCGTATGTTTCTCAGGCTCGATAGCTTATCCCTTGTGACATATCAAGCATACCATCTTACAATGAGGTATAAAATCGCCGAACTGTGAAGAATCAGAATTATTCGACAGTATGACCTACAGCACTTCTAGTTGAAATCCCAGCTCCGAGCAAAACAAGGAGGGGAGCATGGGACTTTCTGTGTAACTCGGTAGCTCTTATGGGGCGTCGTCCTGCTCGATCGGGACACACTTGCACTTGTACGAAGCTCTTAAGCTCGCAAGGTGCTACCTTTCTTGCATATAAACCAGGAAGAGTGTAACTTTATAATATATAATCAATAGGCTTCTCAAGGCTACACGTGGTTGCCGGCCGACTCAAGAGGCTACATGGCACAGTCGCCAGATCAAACGTGGCGTTGATCCTGCTCATTTTAGAGTGCCCTCTGGGGATATGTAGTGGAATGCGGCTGTTTTCTTGGGCAGTAGCCAAGAGCTCGACTTGTAATGCTAAACCAGAGACGAAGTGGGAGACCAGTGAAAGCGTTGATATGAACGCCGCCTGGACATATTAAACTGCATTGCGTGTTCATTTTTTTCGTTGAGATCTTTCGACAGCAACCGCTATTTTAAACTTAGCTGTAATGAGGCTGGAGGTATTTTTATGTGGATTACGGTAGAGCCCACCTTAAGCAACGGCGTTCCATGTCACATCAAATTATGGGCTGAATTGAAATGGTAAGACCACTTCGCTTCGAGATTTTGAATTATTAATGCTTTATGATTATTCCTTAACTTCTAGAGGAAAGACCATCTATCCGTGAGTCAGTAACCGCTAGGTCAATGCGCCAAGGGTGTAAATAGTGTGGCAGTTCCAATGCCAGGAATACCTTCAAGGCTGAGCCAAGGGATTAGGCTGCCAAGTAGCTTAGCTAAGCATGTTATTACATAGGCGCATCTTTGCTTCCAAGGCCAGCGAGGTGGCAATTCATCCTTTCTTGCATACTGTAACAACCCTTGCATCTTGGAACAGACATAAACAGCATTGGATATAATTTCAAAGCATCAGCTTTCTCTTCCTTCTTACGTTGTGCAGCCGTTTTACTCTTAGATAGTTGATTTATCGAGTATTTGTAACTTCGTCTTTCTGTCAGGAGACACCGCCATCTGGGTAGGTACTGTAAGCACACCCCTGTAGATGGGCAATCGTCATATCTGCAAAATTCCTAGAGTTGACTCATCCGCTTCGGTGCATCGAAACATCCAGAGGGCCCTCTTCGCCACAGTTTGATCTGGTTTGTGGCTAATAAAAACGTCCGGCAACAAACAATTGGGAATACTTCCCTTCCTTTAAATCCATCATCCTTTTCCCCTTAACTGATTCCCAGTGAAGGCTTTTTCCGCCCAGTGATATTTGGCCTCGCTAACTTTAATTTTTGTTTGGTTTTTTTCCCTCGTTATAATCCGAAGCCGCTGTATTTCAAAAAGCGCACTATCGTGTAGGTTGGCTCTGCCACACGTTCTCCACTTTTTCCTACGAAGATAGAGATCCCGTCTCAGAGCCCACCTTGTCTAGAAATCCGAACAATGGCAGATACGCAGGGGGTATCAGTTCAGCAAAATGGCGCGCCAAGGGGCCAAAATCGCCAACCACGGAGAGGAAGGTCATCCAGAAGTCACGGAGGCCGCTCAAGTGGGGAACCTCGGCGTGGCGGAGGGAGTCAGAGCGCTGGGGTGGCCGCGGCCGCCGGAGAAGCAACCACAGCTGACATAACGTCGGACAACGCTGCGGCCGCCACGAATGAGAGCCCCCGGGGTGGAAGAGGGCCAAGAGGACGGAGGGGTGCAAGACATCCAAGGGGCAACCATGATCGTGGTCATAGGACGACGTTCGGCACTCAGAGAGCATTCGGTGGTCGTCTTACAGAAGAGCCCCGGCCTGCCGGTGCGGAAAGTGGCGCTTTGAATGCTGATGCGCCTGTGTTTGTCCCTGGTCAACCCGTAACCGCGGAGAGGTGAGTAGCGGATGAGCATGATGAACTAGACCAACTTTAACAGCTGACAAAGTGCTAGAAAGAGCGTACAAGACGAACAAGGAGGACCAAGAAATCGTGTGCGTCGTCCCTCAAAATCGACGGCCCCGGACCTTCCAACTCGTATCCATGAGGACATCAGCAATGGACAATACGAATGCGGCATATGCACGAATGAGGTTTTACGCAACTCGAAAGTTTGGTCATGTTCTATCTGTTGGACTGTTGCCCATTTGTCTTGTGTCAAGAAATGGCACTCTAACCAGACCAAGAACCCTGAACCACGCCAGCCTGACCAGCATCAGAGGGGCTGGCGGTGTCCTGGGTGCAACACGGCAATGACTGAGGAGCCCACAACGTATCACTGTTGGTGTGGAAAGGAGATCAATCCGAGGACGATACCCGGAATACGTCCCCACAGTTGCGGCCAGACGTGTTCGAAACCCAGAGGGACTTGCCCGCATCCATGCCCCTTGGAGTGTCACGCAGGTCCCTGTCCCCCGTGTACTTTGATCGGTCCTACTCAACCTTGCTACTGTGGTAAACACACTTCGACAAAGCGTTGTAGTGAAACTGATTATAGCAAAGGCTGGGCCTGCCATGAGACATGCGGTGATATCCTTCCTTGCGGGGAACATGAATGCCAACAAGGATGTCACCCAGGATTATGCGGAAGTTGTGAGATTCCGATCCCTTCCCTCTGTTACTGTGGCCGCGAAACCAAAACGATCCCCTGCGACCAACGTGGGGATAAACTCGAGTCTTATGATTCTGCCCAAAGCCAGGCGGTTGCTAGCATCCCCGCGGACGATAGCCTACCAAAATCCTGGTTTTGGGGCACCTATCAGTGCGGCGCGGTGTGCGCTCGTGCCTTCGACTGCGGGAAACACCACTGCCAGAAGCCTTGCCACCCTCAGGATGAACAGGAGGCTCATTGCCCATTCGCTCCCGATCTAGTCACACACTGTCCTTGTGGCAAGACGCCCTTGACCGAGATCCTGGTAGAGCGTAGAGCTTCTTGTCAAGATCCCATTCCTAACTGCGGCAGAATATGCGACAGACCTCTGTCTTGTGGACGGCACAAATGCGATCAAGTTTGCCATTCTGGCCCTTGTCCGCCATGCACGCAGAGCATGGACATCAGTTGTCGTTGCGGGCGAGTCGATTCGAAAACAATATGCCACCAAGGCATTATCTCTGTTCCAGAGTGCAGGCGAGTCTGCCATGCACAGCTCAACTGTGGTAGGCACGAGCATGGAGAGCGTTGTTGTCCCGCGGAAAAGAAAGCTATGGAACGGGTGGCTGCAAAGAGGAAGAACAAGATTGTGACAACTTCTAACGAGGAATTTGAGGCTGAGCATATCTGCACCCGCACCTGCGGACGAGATCTGAAGTGCGGAAGGCACCAGTGTCAACAGATGTGTCACAGAGGACCTTGTCCATCATGCCCTGAAGCGATCTTCGATGAAATCAGTTGCAACTGTGGCAGAACGGTCCTCCAACCCCCTCAACCATGCGGCACGCGACCACCCGAATGCCGCTTTGACTGTACTCGCCCGCGTCCCTGTGGACACCCTCAAGTTCCGCACAACTGTCATCCAGACGACCAGCCCTGTCCAAAGTGCCCGTTTCTGGTAGAGAAACCGTGCGTTTGCGGCAAGAAGACGCTGAAGAATCAGCCTTGCTGGTTTCAGGACGGCCGTTGCGGGCTCCCGTGCAACAAAGAATTGAAATGCGGGTACCATAAATGCCGGGAGAATTGCCACCGCCCTGGTGCATGCGAAGATGCAGACATTTCCGGAACGCATTGCAACCAACCCTGTCTGAAGTCTCGTCAGACCTGCGATCACGAAGACATGGAGCAGTGCCATGCTCCTTACCCGTGCAAGGAAGATAAACCTTGCCAAGCCAAGACATTCTTGACGTGTGAATGTCAACGCCGCAAGCAAGAAGTCAAGTGCATGGCGTCAAAGACGAACCCATGGCCTCAGCGCACGACGCTTAAGTGTGACGACGAATGCCTCCGCCTGCAGCGGAACGCTCGTCTGGCTAGCGCGTTGAACATCGACCCCCAGACTCACCAGGACGATCACGTACCCTATTCTGACACCACCCTGAAGCTCTACAGGGAGGATCCCAAGTGGGCCGAGAAGTATGAGCGCGAATACCGCGTTTTCGCGAGCGACGCCGCGGAGAAGCGGCTCCGGTTCAAGCCCATGCAGTCCCACCAGCGTGCGTTCCTCCACTCGTTGGCGGAAGACTTCGGCTTCGACAGCGAGAGCAGTGACCCGGAACCGCACCGCCACGTGTGCCTCTTCAAGACGCCACGGTTCGTCTCGGCACCCGCGAAGACGCTAAGCCAGTGCGCCAAGATCCGCGCCGCCCAGGCGCTGCCGACCTCTACGGCGCTAGCGTCGACCGGCGCCGGCCCAATGCCGAAGCAGCCCTACAACGCCCTGCTGTTATCCTCGCCGCGGTTCGGGCTCACCATCGAGGAGGTCGACGCGGCGCTGAAGAGCGATTACGCCGCGCACCCGGCCGTCAAGGTGGCGCAGGCCAGCTTCCTGCCGTCCGACGAGGTGGTGCTGCGGGCGTCCGGATCGTGGGCCGCGCCGCAGGCCCTCGAGGCCTCGCTGCCGGCTCTCCGGACCGCCGTCGCCGCCACGGCCCGGCGCCTCGGCCTCGCGGCCCGCGCCTCGCTGTGCCACGTCGACGACTCGCTCAACGTGCTGCGGCGCGAGGTGGACCCGGACGCCGCCGCCGTCGAGGGGAAGAAGAGCGCCGACGGCTGGAGCGCCGTCATCGGGCGGTCCGCGGCACGGCCCCGACCCGCCCCCGCCCCCGCCGCTAATATATCTAACGCGCCGCTGCGCAGCGGGTTCGTCGCCCTGCGCAGGGAACCTCTCAAGTTGAAGAAGAAGGGGGAGGATGAGGCGAATAAGAAGAAGGTCCCCGAGGAGCCCGTGGACGAGGACTGGGAGGCCGCGGCTGAGAAGCTGGGTGATGAGAAATAGGGGTTTTGGGGTCTTAAGTAGAGGAGAAATGCAAGAGAGACTAGGCTAAGGTCATAGCCACGGTAGACTTAAAGAAGATATATCCGTCCATCTCGCATGTCTGCGGTGCAAGCGGACAGGATTGATGATGCATGACTCTAAGTGGTCTGATCCTTTGTAAGTCTTACTGCGAGTCGGATTCATGTTGCATTATGAGATGAGGCAGAATAATGGGATACCCTGACCCTTAGCACCCCGACTCGTGTGTGTGCCTCACTGCGCTACCCCAGTATAAAGCGTGCTGTGGTAATAGTCATTGCATAAGCTAGAGCTAATAAGCCATAATAAGTACACAGAGTTCTTTCGCCCCCCTCCTTCCCAAAGGTAAGTTAACCTGGGTTTTGTTGCCTCGTGCTGGCTTTGTGCAAGCGAGCTGTTACTGCTATCAGTTTATGTCAGTGATATGGCCGACCATGGCGAGAGCAAAGCGAGTAAAAGCGTCCAAAACTTAGAGGGGGTCTAGCAAGGTGTTCCAAAATGAACATCATCCTGTGAGGACCGGTCACAGTATCGTCCGGCTATGGATAAATCTGGAAGCCGCTTGCGAGATAATTGAAAATGGGCTGATTGAACTCGACGGATACGTGTCAAATGCCGGGCAGTTAGCCCCTTGTCAAGCGGTTTGCGTCCGGTTGGCAAATGTGTGTACAGCTAACTTAGCGCTTTTCACCCAATTGCACAATTTGGCCCGTATGCGGTAGCTAACACGGGGGCGTGGATTTTCATCTGCGGAAATTCCACCATGCTGCACCACAGGCTGGCTCGCGCAGCTAAGATCGCGTAGGCCAAAACCAGCTTCTTCTCCGCCTGTCCTGCTTTCTTGGAGTTCTGCTGTCGAAACAGAGTTCACTTTTGAGGCTACTGGAATAGCAAGGGGGCGTGCCACGAGAGATCGAAGATTCGGTAGATGCTTTCTCAAGCCACGAGGTTTCCATGGGTTTGAAGCCGCATTCGATTCTGGATGCTGTGGGCCACCGGATTGTATTCGCGATGCCCTTCGGCTTAGGTCCGGTGCCGAGATGTGTCGACTAATTGCGAAGGATGGGCTCTGAACCGGGGACTTACTGGTCTTATTTGTGTGCGAGAGCTTCCTACTGACTCGACATATCGCTGAGTTGACCCCATGTTTAAGGCCGAAAAGGTCTCGTGGCTGCTGATTCGCGATTGCTGCAATGGTCTCCGATCCTTGAGAGGCTGGGTCTCGGCGTATTGTCGCAGGCGTGGTCGCATTGGCCGTACTATCGCAAGGAGACCATAGCTTCAATCCCCTGGGGGCTCGTAAAGGTCTACCCTTCAAGAGTCTTGCATTCTCCAAATCACATTGAGCACTTGCCTTCGACCTCGTGGAGTTGCTATCCGAATTCCACGGGCTATTCTCCGAACGTACCGGTGTGGGATTTTCGGCTAACCTCATCTTGAGTCTCGGTTTCGGGATGTCCTTCGCTGAACTAGGAGCATGATCAGCGTGCAACCGTGGATTCGTCTTGATACCACTCGGTTTGTGTCTTCGGTCGAATGAAAACGACCTGGGGGGATTGAATGGAGAAAGTATCTCGGTAAATTCGTCTTCGTCTCCCGTTGCAGGAGGCGTTGGGGGAGCTGTGTAGCCAAGATCGCCAGGAAGAGGCGGCAGTTCCTTCATAAGCTGGGGTATGCTATTCTTCAACCTAAGCTGACGGGCAGGAGATATAGGCTTCGGCGAGACAATCGTCGTTGTAGAACATGTCAGAGTAATGTGCGGGAAACCTTCATTGGCATCCCCAGGCAAGTCACTCGTGCCAATCTCTAGAGGAGCAGCATTGTTCCTCTTCTGGCAACGAAATTGCTGCTTGTGATTGTCAATCTCGTGCGCTTTTGTAGCCGAGTCTGGTGTAAGCCCTTTCTTTTCATAGTTGATTCTGAGCTTCTCCAGGGATATTATATCACTTCTTGTAGCTTGACCCGGCAGAAGCGAGGTGGTCGCCTTATCACTCTCAGTATGAGCATCAATTTGCTTCGGTGAAGAGTTATGAATGGGTCTATTAGAACGGAGGATGTCCGCTGAATTGAATCGCCGGCCGTATCTGCGTCGATCCCATTCCCTCGAGGAATATGGAACGGGCTCCGAAATTGAGCGTCCTCCATCAGGAATTTGCAGACCCGCAGCCAATTTTCTCGCCACCTCTGAGTGCTCCTCCAGGCGAGCCTCGCTTTCAATTTCATCTAGCAACTTTTTTTGGCAATCATCTCGCAAGATGGCACCCTGCTCGCTCCGAATAGAGGATGCTCCACTGTCCTGCACCTGGACCTGCCTTTCGGGGGACTTTCTGTTCGTCTTGGGAGTTGCGTTTGGGCGATAGTGGGTATAGTTGCACATTGGTAACCTCCTTGACTCTATGTCAAGGCTTGGGTTGAAAGTGTCCATAGGATCTCTGCCGAGCTGCGACGGTAGAAGGTTGATATCACTCTCCTTGTAGCTTCCTCTGGGCGTACCCGAGCGGTCTAGATCCACTACATTACTTTGGGATCGTGTCGAGCTCGCGCGGTTTCGCAACCGTTGCTGCTCTGGGCCTGACGTACCGGCATCTGCCTCAACTTCGACATCACTGTCTAGAAGAATTCCGATCGTATCTTCCGCATTATCACCACCTGCCTGCTGACTGTCATCGTCGAAGAGCGCCGAGTCACTTTGACCACTGTTCAAAGCTGGACGACTCTGAGACTCTCGGGAAGGCACCATCAGTTGACGGTTGCTCATCGCCCGTGTTGGAAAGGGGACCCGGGGTTGAAGAGGTGCTAGGGCTCCAGATGTTACAGACTCAAAATCTTCTGTATAATCATAGTACCGTGGCGGAGGGGCTGAGATGGCGTCCGGGCCATCCCTAAGGGGCGGAGGTATCTGATGATACATGTTCACGACTGATGCGAGACTTGATGTTCTTGTAGAGACGCCGCCAAGTTTACCACGGTAAGGAACATCCCAAGAAGCCACCGAAGTCGTGGGTTGAGCGCTAATGAATGGTGGACCACGTGATGATTGACGGATCAGACGCGGCCCATGGCCTGGCAACGGAGGGGTGGATTGATTTATGTCCGCGCGGAATCCTAAAGGGTAAAGCCTTCTTGGTCCTGGCGGACGGATGGGCCTATAAGCCCCGTGAACGGTCCGCTGAGCAACCGAGTCAGTACACAATAGTTAAAGTTATATGGAATGAGGGTATATCACGCACAAGAGATGTCCTATGGATCTCAACCATACGGCTATAATCCACATAGCCTGTCTCCGTCAAAGCTGGAGATGCCGGCCGTATACCCGGGCGCTTTAGGCGGGTCGGGTATGGGAAGGGAGAGCGCGGGCGTTGGAGATGGCCTCCACTTGCCTGACTCTGTAGAGTAGCGGTCGAGCCGCAATGGGGCATATATCTGGACTCGCAGGTCGTCGTGGAAAATGAGCGCGGTCCAAAATCCTTAGTCAACGTCGGAGACAGAGTGCTGCCGAGATCTCTCTGGCTATCGGGTGTACACATGGACAGAATCTCGGGGGTGGTGTCACGAGGGCCTGGGAATCTACCGCGGCTGTAACGTCCATGTGCCTCATCGATAGAGCGGCACGGTGGGGGCTGGGGTTGGCCGATATCAGTAAATGTGCCTCTTCTCTTAGGGGACGTCACAAGCTTGATGCTGAAGATGTCAATATCACCAGTTTCAGTAGTTGTCTTGAGCATGCCTTCTAAGGCACCGGGAGGAGGCAGAAAGGTAGAGTTTTCGCTGACACTGCGAAGAGGTTTGTGAAAGGGCCCAGTACCAGGTCTTCCATGATAGGCATAGCTACCGCGAAGGGTTCCATGGCTGGCGCTGCGTCTAGGGAGGCGGTGATGATCCATGCTGACAGAGAAGAGGGGAGGCGTATCTCTGCCGGTGAGCAACCCAAGATACGGTAAGGCGGACGAGACATCGACTTGAATGCAGTAACTAGATTAATGGGATAAGACAATAATAGGCAAGAATGAATAGAATAGATCGCTGACCTGTCAATTAGTCACGAGACCAACCACAGTTGGACCAGGCTAGGGAGTGAAAACTCTGGTTGATAGCATACTGATCACAGCGGCGGACTGGATGGGCAGATGCTCCGAGTTTTGAATTCATCTTTCAGACGATTCTGGTCTATTCAGAAATTCTGGAAGTCGAGATGTGCTGTTAGTAATGAATATAAGGCAAGTGCGGACATGAGATACCGCACGAGTGGGCGCCTGCCAAACTTCATAGATGAAAGCACAACATCCAAGTCGTCCGTCCACCTGATGTCTCTTGGACTTCCTGGGATACAAACATTAAACATGTTGAAGTAATGACTCACATAGCATGAAGGTACGATTTGTAAGTCGCATAGTCTCCGAAGGCTTTCTTCATGAATGATATCCCCCTCGCAGTCTGATACATGCCGAATTCATCCTGAAAACTTTCACGCCGCTATGAACCTCTCTATAGTTGGTTTGGCTTCAATCACCCAATTGCACTCTTTTCTTCGCAACTGCACTGAATAACGGGATAAAGCACATCGATAATGGGATAAGCACAGCGGTGCTAGTACTGCGTTATTGGCTATCATCTTGCAAGTATTATCCGAGCCACTGCCAAATCGACATGATATGACTTCCAACCTGGCAAATGCGTTCTTCTTAGGTGAGGTATCTATTATCGGCATAGCAAAGCCGCGGCTAAGGCAGAGGCTACTCTTGGGTTTTGTAACCGAGTAGATGGTTTATGTTCACCAAGCATACTTTGACCCGAGTACCTTATTATCCTTTCGGCGTGCGGAAGGCAGTCCCACGCACCTGGATATGAAAGTAGCTAGTCATGTCAGCAAGTTCTTCGAGCAAGATCTCCCACGCCGTTGACTATTTCATGCCGGCCTAGTATCGCAAACAATGCGTATATAGTATCAAAACAGGGGCTGAATTTCACTGTAAGTTGTCCCCGAGAATGAGCACTCGAGCATTCAATAACAGCAACGCAGCTGTAAAGCGGAAGCTTCAACGATG
Organism: Monosporascus sp. mg162; assembly: GCA_004155945.1. NCBI lineage: Eukaryota > Fungi > Ascomycota > Sordariomycetes > Xylariales > Monosporascus > Monosporascus sp. mg162. The sequence continues at coordinate 65,804 of QJNY01000239.1, forward strand.
CCGAGAAGCTCAACATAGGCTGAACTTTAAATTACTAGGCAAGAAGACCACTACCACGTAGAAAGCTATCGTTCTCAGAACAGACTGGATGTATGGGTAACCGAAAAGGGGCGACAGGGGCCAGGGCGGCCTCTATGTGAGTACATACATAAGCCAGCATAGATATAGACCGGCCTATATCTACATTTTTGTATCGCGGCTTTGCTTAGCTCTGGATATTTCATTTAAAAGCAAAATTGGAGTTTGGTACCGTTGATCAACCACCACATTGTCTTCAATGTTGGTCGTATGAGGTGGGCTTCGGTACTTTCCTCCCTGTTGATAAGCGATAAGAGCTACACGTTACCCCTCCTTGCAGCTGCGGTCCATGAAACCAAGGCATATCAAGGCGGAAGGACGAATTCTGGATTACCAACGAAGAGGGATTGATAATTCACCGCCAATCCAAGATACGCGTACATGCAAAGTGGGTATTTTCTTCCATAGTTCATGATCGATTTACTAATACTACTGGATACCCCATGCAACCGTTACAGTGGCAGCATAGTCTGCGACACGTAGCTTCTCCTTTCAGCCCTTTCGGAGGATCTTGCTGGAACTTAGCCCGTATCCGCGAAGGGATTCTAACTTGGAGAAACCGGAGACAAGTACCAAGGCGTAATGCGTTACATGCGAAATACATACATATATACAACTAAAACCGCTTCGTGGGTAGGTACATATCGTTTGGGGAAGGACTTTGACGTGGAAGGACACTCTGTCATTTGCACCACTTTCCGGTACTAGCGGAGCTGCGGAGTGGCGGCTGATAGAGAGATGGGGGGATAGAGCTTCCGTTAGCGCCGCTTGAGTCAAAGGATCGCCCTGCGCCTTTGCTGTGATTGGAGAATGGGGAGTAAGACGGGTCTATTCAATTACCTACAGGGACCAATCGATTGATCTGTTCTCTTGCCTGGGGTTTCCAACCACTGGTAGGTATAGTATAGTCAGGGTCCAAGCTGTGCTTAGGGGACTACTAACGTTACTAATTACTAACTCTAAAAAGCACCGCTGGTAAGAAAAGAATAGTTGAACGTGGCATCATCTTCTCACATCCAACCCCTCCTGGAACCATTAAAAGGAAACAATCTCGACGTTCCCTCACTCCTGTTATTGTTATATCTCGCAGTGTGAAAACTCGTTATTTTCTGCATTCAACTGCCCTTGTTTTCCCTTCATCGTTGTTTGTGGCATTGCAGATAAGTTACAGTAAGTTTAAAACTCCCCTCCAGGCTCTAGCTCTCTGCCATATAAGCTTTGAGTAAATATTGTTATCTGGCCAAGTGGCCAGATATATAAGTACATACTTATGCAACCGAGTGCCACCTCTTGACACAATTTCTCTCACCTCAAATCACAGATCGCCTCCCCAGCCTCCACTAACAACGATACTGTTATCTAGGTAGAGCTTCACAATGTATTCGGCACGGACGATTGCTCTCGGCCTGCTCGCTGCTGCGGCAGTTGCCCACGCGGCTGATGCTGCCTCCGATGTCACCCAGTTGAACAAGGAGACCTTCGAGGATTTCATCAAGACTAATGACCTCGTCCTAGCCGAATGTAAGTGTTGTCGACGAAACAACTAATGGCTCCGAGTCTAGCTAATCGGAGTCATATAGTCTTCGCCCCGTGGTGCGGTCACTGCAAGGCCCTCGCTCCAGAGTACGAAGAGGCAGCCACACAACTAAAGGACAAGAACATCAAGCTGGCCAAGGTCGACTGCACTGAGGAGGCTGAGCTCTGCCAGTCTTATGGTGTCGAGGGTTACCCCACTCTGAAGGTCTTCCGTGGCCCTGAGAACATCTCTCCCTATGGCGGCCAACGGAAAGCTGCTTCGTAAGTGCTGGTCGCCCAACGTTCTCCTTTTGAGACGAAGACTAACGGACATTCTCTAGCATTACTTCCTACATGATTAAGCAGTCTCTCCCCGCGGTTTCCGTCCTGACTCCCGAAACGCTCGAAGACTTCAAGGGCACCGACAAGGTCGTCGTGGTTGCCTATATCGATGCCTCGGACAAGTCTAACAACGAGACCTTCACTAAGGTTGCCGAGAGCCTCCGGGACTCGTTCCCCTTCGGCGCGAGCAGCGATGCTGCTCTGGCCGAGGCCGAGGGTGTCAATGCTCCGGCCATCGTCCTATACAAGCAGTTCGACGAAGGCAAGGCCGTCTTCACCGAGAAGTTCGAGGATGAGGCCATCAAGTCCTTCGTCAAGGTCGCTTCGACCCCCTTGATCGGCGAGGTCGGTCCCGACACTTACTCTGTCTACATGTCGGCCGGTATTCCTCTGGCCTACATCTTCTCCGAGACTGCCGAAGAGCGTAAGGAGCTCGGCGACGCTCTCAAGCCCCTGGCCGAGAAGTACAAGGGCAAGATCAACTTCGCTACCATTGACGCCAAGGCGTTCGGTGCTCATTCCGGAAACCTTAACCTGCCTACCGACAAGTTCCCCTCCTTTGCCATCCAGGAGACCGTCAAGAACCAGAAGTTCCCGTTCGATGTTGAGAAGAAGATCACCCTCGAGGCCATCACCAGCTTCGTCGAGGATTTCGACGCTGGTAAGATCGAGCCCAGCGTCAAGTCGGAGCCCATCCCCGAGACTCAGGAGGGTCCCGTCACTGTTGTCGTCGGCAAGAGCTACGATGACATTGTGCTGGATGACACCAAGGATGTCCTGATCGAGTTCTATGCTCCTTGGTGCGGACACTGCAAGGCTCTCGCCCCCAAGTACGAGACTCTTGCATCTCTGTACGGCGAGAGCGAGTGGAAGGACAAGGTTGTCATTGCTAAGATTGACGCCACCGCCAACGACGTCCCGGATGAGATCCAGGGCTTCCCCACCATCAAGCTCTACCCGGCCGGCGCCAAGTCGCAGCCCGTTGATTACAGCGGTTCTCGAACTGTTGAGGACCTGATCAAGTTCGTCAAGGAGAACGGCAAGTACGGCGCTGAGGTTTCGGAGAAGGCGGAGGATGAGACGCCAGTTGCGCCTGCTGCTAGCAGCAGCAGCAGCAGCAGCAGCGCCAGCGACAGCAGCGCCAGTACCAGCACCAGCACCAGCACCAGCACCGGCACAGGCAGCGAGGCGGCTAAGGCGACTGACGACCACGACGAATTGTAAACTCAGAGAAAAACGCGAACAGGAACAAAAGGGAATGCAGATTCGGATTACCATATGTATTGTTTCTTTGCCGGTTCCAGCAGCGAAATAAGCTGGAGGCAAGCAGGTTGTTCTGGGACTGGGATACTTTGTCTACTTAAGGGGTAGGTAGTTCAGCATATGGCTAATGATTTCTTCGTATTTGATGATAAGAGAGCTGTACACTCTTCCCTTGGTGAATGCCGTAAAGTATTTAGCGCTTTGCCGTATCGTATGCAGAAGTACCTAGTTAGGTAGTCTCGCATTATCAGGTATTTACATCAGCATTGAAGCGCCCGTAGGAAGGGGGACAAGGAAAGGGGCTGCAAGAACAGGCTCAATGGAGTTGTAAGAGTCCCCACATTTCCGAGGGGTATACAGGCGACTTGTCTGTGTACGGGTCTGGGTGGTACAGAGTGTGATGCCCGGAAAATCGCCGTCTGTGGAGCCCATCCGTCAGTCAAGCTTGGAAGAGCCAAGCAGCTGTCCCCCTCATCGTGCCCAATGGGTCCTCAAACCTCTACCTACTGTACTGTACGTACAGGCTACCTAAAGCTCTAGAAGTTATAGTCTAGTTAGCTACCTAAGTCACGACATCCGCGAGGAGCAAGGCCACCACTCACTCTCCATCTCCATTCCTCACGCCACGTATCTAAACATCTCGAACGCATACACGGCAATCAAGCAACCACATTACCCGCGAACGAATCGGACGAACCGCGAAAGGACGGAACGGATAAGGGGAAAACAGCGGGGGGGAATTTTTGACCGAGCTATTATGGCCTCGAGAATATTATCGCCGGCTGCCACCGCGAGGGCATTGGCCCCCGTCCAACGTTCTTCCGCATCCGCCCGCGGCTTCCACGCGAGCGCCCGTGCGCTCGCCGCTTCGTCGCCACTGCCGGCCCGCAAGCCCGTGGGCGCTTTTCGCGGGGGGTGAGTCGTCGCCCCTTCCTTCCTTTCGTTCTCTTTTCGCTTGCTGTTCTGCCTACTACCAAGCTGTATTCGCGCCGGGCCCCGGGCGGTATCCCTTCCCCCCTGGGTCTTTGGTCTTGGGGTCGGGTTGAAAAAGTGGAAAGGAAGTTAGGAGGCTGACGAGGGGACGAACACACGAAACAAACAGGCTCTTCGGCTTTCTCCTCGGTAGCACGCTCGCCGGCGCCGGCGTCTACGGATATCTCCTGCGCGAGTACAAGGCGAGCAATGAGCTGTTGACGGAGGATATCTATGTGCGTCCCCCTTCTTCTTTCTCTTACGCCCCCCTCCCCATGCCTGTTTATGATCGTTCTCCTGCACAGTGGAATAGGATAGTGTGACTAATACTTCGCTTTCGCAATGAAAATGCAGGCCCTACAGAACGCGTGCCAGCGACTGAGCGCCTACGTCCAGGCGCTGGAGGAAAAGTTCGACGCCGCGGAGCGGAAACGGAAATAAAGTACCTAAGGAGGAAGGAAGCACGCGGTCATCGATGGCATGGCGGGGCCGGGCGAGGACAAATACAGACGGCCAATGAGTGGGAAGGGGTAGCGGGGAGAAAGCTTGAGGAGAGCTGCCTATGAGGAGACAGAACAAGACTAATGTGATGTAGAGAGAACGGGCCGCACCTCCACGCACACATGCACACAGAGAGACAGTGAGAGAGAGAGAGAGATATCACTCGCCGAGGATCGAAATTCTGCGGAAGATTACCTACTACTTTGGTGAGGAAAATGTTCTAGGCCGACAGGGAGGCAGACACATGTAAGCTTTAGCGCCGCTGAGCAAGGAGGTAGTGGGCGATGGGGAAAAGGAGTGAAGGGACTTGTAGCACAGCATGATGTCGTCGACGTTGGAATTGTACTTGTATAAGACGGAACACACGTGCTCACGAGCGACTGTTTCTCGCTACCGGTTTTACCCGGTAGTTTGATTTAATATTCCTAGCCAAGGCGTCGTTCTTCGCGCTGTACGGGCGGGATATGCCAGCTGAGAACGAGGGAAATGCTCCCGCGCCTCCTCTGCCGCTGCTGGTAGACCCTCGTATGAATGACCTAGCACTATCTGACGTATTACAGCTCCCGTGCTGGTGTGTGCGTGTGCGTGTGTGTGTGTGTGTATGTGTGTATGTGTGTATGTGTGTGTGTGGTTGGGGGGCAGAGGAAAGGGGAGGGCTGCCGATGAGGTCGAGAGGGTCGAGGGGCGTGTCGCCAATCCTTCCTTACATCTCCACCCCTATCATTTCTCGTTGGTCTATGCTAGCTAGGCAAGCTCTACGAAGTCTAAGAGACGTGGATGTCTATGGCGCACTTGTCACCGCTATCCGACGTCTCTGTCATCATTAATACAAGATATAGATACATCTAATCTGCCCACCCCGTTTCACCATGTACCTGGCAACTCCTCTTTCGTGTTCCCGTCCCCCCCAAGACGACGTCAGCATCTCGACAGCGCATCTCCCTCAACGCCAGCCCCTCTGACCGCCGCCACCACTTTCATCCAGCTGCTTGGGGCGCCGCCGTCGAAAAGACAGGGGGCGCGCCGGACTCCCCGCGTCCAGTACTGTCGGGGCGTGCGTCCGCTCGTTTGCCGCGCGCCTGAGCCCACTTCCATCCGCGGGGGGTGTTTGGCATATCAACCAACCCCCGGTGCTGTCCGAGTGACAACTCGGGACAGGGAGAAGGAAGATAGTTGGAAGAGTGGGCGTACTGTTACTACGGCGCTAAAAAAAATCTTCGAGTGCGAATCTAGATCGATGAAGCTTTCTTTAAAATAGGAGGGATGCCTGGTTTTACGGCTGAGCTCAGGCGTAGTAGTTGGGGCACGCGCTCATTGGAGATGGTTCCCTCGCGGACGACGGTGCTGATGCCTCTGTATGTTATAGAGAACAGGCGTCGTGTTTTATGATGGGGTTCAGGGAAGAAGCGTGCTTATGTTTAGTGAATTATAATGCTACGGGCAATAGACAGGACGAGGCTACATACTTAGACTTCAGTTGAAGGACCAACCGGGCGTGCTAAACCTCGCCGCAGTCGAGAAAATGGGTACCATGCAAATAACGCCCAGCGCTGAAATATATACATGATCAGCATGCGCGCAGACATAGGAATTTGTCTAGTACAATTTTGTGATGCTATATACGATGCATTATAAGATGTAACGTAGTCCCCGGCTGACTGTGGCGCGAGGGTGTGGGTATCTAGTAGGGAAAACCGGCATAAAGCGTTACAACGTTCATCTCTTTCCAGTGTCTGCCCTGGTTCGGCAGACAACCGGGTCGTCTCGAGGATCTAGCATAATGGCATTGTCTCATCCGATACGCGTAGACTCATAGCTTCTCATCTCCGGCGACGTTCGATACGAACTCCGATATGGTCTCGAAGTATCCCTCCTCTAAGACGCTCGAATTGTGGTCTCCCCCGGGCAGCGGCTTCCATATCTTCGTTGGCGTCGTCGCTAGCTCGTACAATTTGCGCATATGACTCGGCCTAAGAGGATACTGTTAGTCTAATTCTGTCGGGACACAATGCTAAGACGTTTCGCTTGTTAGGTAGTACGAGGTTAATCAGAAAACAGTTTGAAATCCGTGCCCAACACGTGAACTCATATTTTATGGATGGTTGTTTAAGGTCATCATGTAAATACCGAGGAGAAGTGGGATTGGCGTAGATATAGGCACTTACGGGACGATCTCGTCTTGGAGACCGCTCAAGAACAAAATCGGAATCTCCGTGATGTTGGGGATCAAGGACTCGCTCGGCCAGACTTGGTGACACAGCATGGCCAGGTACTTGGCCGGCGGGATGACGGACGGAATCAATGACCGCATCGAAAGGAAGGTGTTTTCGAGAATGAGCCCCACGATGTCCCCCGCGTGCTGATTTTTCTGCACGAGTTTGATGCTAACAGCTCCCCCCAAGCTCTGGCCGTAGATGACGAGCTTGTGGCTCCTGGTCTCGGCTCGGTCACGGAGGTAATCCAGTGCCGTCTGCGCGTCGATCATGAGACCCTTCTCATCCGGCTCACCCGTTGATAGCCCGTACCCGCGGTACTCGAGCATGAATACGTTGCATCCGATGTAGTTGATTAGCATACGTGCAATCGGCAGCCGGTGTCCGATGTTGCCCGCATTCCCGTGAAACATGACAATGGTGCATTTTGCGTGCCGCCCACGACGGGGCCCACGGATGTAGAACGCCGACAGCTTCTCGCCATCGGTTGTCGGTATCACCAGCTCCTCGAAATTCTTAATGCCGAACTGCGAGGGACGCGGTACATCTGTCCGGGAATTTGGGGGCATGTGAGATGGGTAGATCAACGCTCTGTAACGTGGGGGTAGAAACTGGTCAGCGTAATCTTTCAGACGGGAATAACAGTCAGGACATTGTTGATGGTGCTGGCGACGGCGGTTGCGGGGAAGTGATGGACGACCATGAGTAGTGTCGCACGGGACGGAGGATGGATGGATAGGCATTGGGGGTTCCGACGAACTTCTGCTTGAAATAAAGGAGGGAGGTCAAAACAGCAGCGACACCCTGAGCGGCGTCTGTCAGCTCCCCTGCGGACCGGCACCGACTCGAGATAGCATTGTGCGCGCGCTGGTAGGCCCGCGCCAAGGAACAGGATCTTAAGGAGGATGTCGTCGAGGTGGATTTGGTCGAACGAAAAGAATAGGAACGCAAGTGAGGACGCGAGGGTGAAGATGATGAAGACATTAAAGGCATACCGCGGAGGCCAAGGCCGGGAGGCGCAGGTAACGCATGTAAGCAGTCACGGTGCCCAAGACCGAGACAGTCTTCTCCAGAAAGCTACCAGGGGACGACGTCGCAACTTGAGTGGACATGGTCTTGCGGCAATGAGGCGGGTATTGATGGTAGGGAAGGAGGACGAAGAGCTGGTCGAGTTTTTCCGGGTTTAAAAAAAGAAGAGAGGATGTTTTGTTATTTTTACTATTATTACGAGTAAAGTACGTATTGCTGGGGGCCGGGTCGATTTGGATGAACGGGGTTCGACAACTGGGGGCAGCTTTGAAACCGAGAAAGATGATAAATGGACGGTGAACCAACGAGATTTCGCATCGGAGGCAGCAAGAGCCTCCGAATGGTGAGTGCATAGTGAGGTATTGGCCCATATTGTGCCAAAGGAAGTCCGCTTTCCCTTGTGGGCTTACTGTACTACCCATATATTAATTAGTCTTATTGCTAGTGCCGCTGTCCGAGGTAAATGTGGAGTTACTCGAACGCGAACCCTACTGTCAACGACTCTCACCAGTATTATCATATCAGCAACGAGGAGTGCCAATGAGGTGGCATTTTAGGTATCGCATACGAAGTACTTCGCAGCTATCCCTAAAATTACTATAGCTGTAGCTACCAACGGTAGAATGCAGATCAGGAGTCTTCCTTCTGCGTATCACACGGTGTTTGGATCTTCGGCTTTTTGGGAGCAAGCGCCGGTCCAAGCTTTTTCATCTCGCTAGCTTGGGAGCCTCAGTACCACTATTGAGAAGCCAACCACAGATATTATCAGCGCTACCGCGAACCATCACGATTCCGTCCCTTCGATATTGCGGTGAATTATCCTTGTTCATCTCGTAAAGGACGAGACACCAGGCAATGGTCCCCGCACCCCAATCAGTACATGGAAAAGTCGCACCGTCGCCTCATTCATTACCCGACCGGACGTCTAACCATCACAGTGCTGGAAGCCATCGCTCCGGGTGCAGAATTTCGATTAGCCAGGCGAAAGTGATGTAATGGCGAGCTTCTGGAAGCTCGCATACAATTAACCGTCATCCAATAAACTCGAGCAGCTAATAATAAGTTACTGTGTAGATCGACCGGACTAGTGTCGCGGGAGATACGACAAAGACGCGACCGTGTCAGACTGAATCGGTACTTACTCTGGTGGTTGGTGTTCCATGCATTCCATGCCTCAGACTTGACAGGGGGTAGTGCTTCTGGCGTGCCAGTCGGCCGTGCTCATTAGTCGCCAGAGGAGCGGACAAGGCACCAATCATCAAGAAGCGTTGATTCGGCCGTTGTGCATCAAGGAGAGACACGCGGTTCCCCGACTGAGCGAGTGGCTTGGAGCTGGTCATGTTGCAATATCATAGGATCGCAGGGAACATGCCATCGTCGCTATCACACCCTTTGGGGGGGGGGGCCGGGGGCCTAAGAGAAGTGCTTACATCGTACTCTAGCATGTTTCATGGATACCGCGTAACCGGTATATCTTCTCGGCTGACACCCTAAAGGGATAAGCATAACCCTTGCGCGATCCAACAATAGAAATTAATGATCGCGGTCCGGCCCCGTGGAAGGTGACCCATGAATGTACGTAAGTATTCCCCGCCCCAGTGCCAGCGCCAGCGCCAGGAACAACTGCAAGAAAAAGTGCGTCGGTTAGTAAGAAGTCAACCCCGCGATCAATGCCAATATAAACACTTCCGATACAAAATGGTGGTCATTGAGAAGTTAGCAAATCGACTAGCAGTCAGGCCAAGGTCAACCAAATTCTTGCCCGACCCCGGTGGAATGGGACTGAATATATGGAGCAGTTGTTTTGGTCGTCCGCTCGCTCCCTTTGGCTCTCGCCTTTTGGCATGAGCTAAGACGTGTCATGAGTGTCAGGACTCTCCAACTCAGGAACGCAGGAGGGGGGTGGTGCGGCTAGGGATTCAGGATTATGGATAAGATAAGGAGCAACCACCCCACAGCCAACCGATGCTACCGTTGATGCCCCGCTTCATGCATTGCGCCTCCAGCAGCAGAAGCAGCACCCAGCGGGACCCCTAACTTACCTAACTAAACATTTCAATGGGGCACGTTCAGGCTGAGCTGAATTTGTAGGTCAGAATTCTTAAAAATAACAACTCCAAACCATCTCCATCGTATCAATCAGCCGCAACACTGGGAACAGGATAGCCATATGCGGTGGCTGCCGTCTCTCGCTCATAGCCCAATATAGAAGCTGGCTATTGTCTATTTTCATACCCGACTCAGCCTCTAACTATTCAGCCCGCCTGTTCTGCTCTTCATAATCCACACCTCCCGTCTTAGGATTCCCTCGTATATATCCACAGTCAAGTGCTTCGAAGGATCATTGTGCCCCTCGGCCTGAATTGGCTATTGGGAAAGGGAAACCTGAAGCAACAGCCCCTTCCGTCACTCACAGCTTCGGGCTTGTTCAAGGCTGAACGGGCAGATCTATCTACGCCACGGCTGCTTGGCTACAGTTCGGCAACCTCCTCTGGAGGTCACACGGACCTGTCATCAGTGAGCTGGGATCGAATATCTCGTGCACGGCAATCCGCCAGACTTCAGAGCTACGTATAGTACCGGGCCATTCCTGGGAAGACCACGAACCAAATCGGGAAAAGGCAGATACATCCCACATCACCTGGCCATATCAAACTTGAGACATCGACACAATCGCGCAGTAAGAAAACCAGCTGACTCGAGAGGGGACCACACTCAGAACGACTTCCCCAGATTCTACCATCCGTATCAGTTAGGGGATCACCTACACCCACTTATCTGGACTTCTCCCGAGTATTCTGGCTGCTCCCCGCCACGCACATCTCGATTCCACCTACTACGGTCCTGTCGTTCCTGTTACTTCGCTACTGCCGCGCCAGGTTCTGTCCACTCAGCGGGCATTGGCATCTGCAACTTTCCCAGGGGTTCGGCATCAACAAATTGATCCTCGACCAGTCACAGGCGAAGGCACGAAGGGAATTGTGCGGCAGCGTACCAATCAGATAAACCTTCATCCGAAGGCACGTCCTTATTTGACCACTTAGAAACATGGTCTCCTTCAGTTGTGAGGTAATAAACCCCCCGCGCACGAATGGGCATGAATTACTGCCCAAGACCTGACATCACCCACATGCGCACCACATGCACACTACCCTCATGCGATCCCGTCTCCGCGTCAACCCAACCCAATATCCATCCATATTCGCCCCGTCCGCACGACCTTCGCGCGTTGCGCCCACTGATACCCTTGGACCCTTCCACCCCCTTCTTTCTAATCACCATACCCGTTACCTTGGCATTGATCAATCGTCATCCTCCTCGACCCCCCCGTGCCCCGTATTCTTGACTGGCCCCTTTTTAACGACTGGCCCAACCGGCTCGTCTCCCTCCAATACTGATCTTTCACCCCTCTGCCCCTCCAACCAGATAGCACGTACGCCCCAACGACTCATTGTTTTCATATCTCTCTTCGCTTATCTTAATGCCATTCTGTGGCCAAGTAGTTCTAACCTTCGTCCAATTATTCACAGGGATGCGGTGATGTTTTGACCAAAAAGAAACTCGACCCACACCGAAACCGCTGTCGGGGCGCGACCTTTACCTGCATCGATTGTATGGTCCACTTCCCAGGGACGGAGTATCGAACACACACCGTAAGTTAAGACGCTCATGTCCATGCAGCATTGTGCTAACGTTGTCTGCCAGAGCTGTATGACAGAAGAGCAAAAGTACCAGGGCTCCACATACAAGCCAAAGAAACAAAAGCCGAACGGCGGAGAAACTACAACGAGCTCGAATAACATGGCGCACCACGCGTACGTCGAGGATGTTACCGAAGAGTACGAGGCATATCGAGATTATGAGATCCGCGAATCTGACGGAGACGATGACAGATCGACAACCCAGCTACCAGAGGCCCCTACACCGCCACCTGCTACTGCTACCGATGCCAACGTGAACGTTTTCGACTTCTTGGTCGATGCTACGCCAACAGCTTCAACTATCGACTTGCCACAGACCCGCAACCTCATCCCGGAACCTACGCACACGCGCCAACTTGTGAGATTCGACCAAGACCAGAACGGGGATGTTGATCCGACCGGATACATGGTAGATGATGAGCACATGGTCCAGTACGGCGATGGTCCTGTGACATCGGCGCCATATGAGACACCTGTGCCCAAGAGTGAACGGAGGAAGAGCAAGGACAGCGAGACGAAAAAAAACAAGAAGCGCAAACAATTACACATCGAGACGCCTGGCCCGATGACATTTGAGGGGCCAAGCGATCAAGTCATGACAGACGCGCCGCCAGTTCTACACTCGGGGTTGACAGGTGGTCTCAAGAGCCTCATGCGCCCGTCACAGTTTCCGCCCTCACCAGACTACTCTGGAGGTGATGCCAGGGAGAACTCGCCAATCGCCCCCAGCCCGCTCAAGAAGTCGAAACATGCCAAGGCAGCCAAGGCCAGTCGCCCAGAGGGTTCTGGCTTCAGGGCGCTTGTGTCGGGCACATCCAAGGCGAAGGTTTCGAAGAAGAGAAAGCAGCCTACCGAGAGAAAGGAGAAGAAGAAAAAGCATCACCATCATCACTCCGACGGAGAGAAGGTGCCAAAGTTCATCGAGTACCGTGCGCCTTCCGGCGATGCGAAAGCCCAGGAGTCTGGTCAGATGATCGTCTACCGGCCGCGGTCCGATCTGTTCCTGAGCCTGTGCAATAAGGGGCCGGAAAGCGAACGAGGTTGCAGCGTAAACAGTGCTCTCAAGAAATACCACCGCGAAAGGAGCGAAGCGGGCACGAGCCTCAGCAAAGCAAAGGAAGAGAAGGAACTCTGGAAATCATTGCGCATGCGCCGTAATGAGCGGGGTGAGATTGTCCTGTTCACCCTCGAAGATGTGGAGGAATAAAACTCCAATCAACAGGCATTTACAGGCCGGCATGAAACCCGAAGCGGGCATATCTTGCCAGCATGACTCCCGCGGGGAGTTTATCGACGTAGTGCATTGCAAACCTTCAATTGTACGTTGCAGGATTGTACGGATACAAGAATAGGGAGGCCGCGGAGTTCTTTATGGCGGTTGATTTGGTCAAATGGGAACAATGATACCTTGGGTCGCTGGCAATGACATTAGAAGAGTGGAACGGGAAGGGTATTTGACGCCTACCGTGGAACGGTACGGTTGCGCACTGGAACCCTTTTTGCTCTTGGGGCTGGACTCTGAGCCCTGCACAGAGCAGAATAGGAAGGCGTACTTTTGGTTTAGGCTCCTTGGATGTTGACGGCCTGGAAGGGAGTTTGGTCTACCCTCTCACTTTTCTCTTCTTTGTCCGTGTCTGATTTGAGGATTTTAGGCCCGACTGCAATCGTTGCGGCTGACAGCTAGCCGATGAGCGCTGTGGCTGTTCGGATCTTCTTTTATTTCCAGTGCCATTTCAACTAGTGTTGACAATACGTCGCGTTGCGTCTTGCGTTGTCTTCTCGGTCTTGTTTCCACCCCTATTAATTAAGCCTGTACTATGTCTGTACGCTATATAGTAATAATGTGCTGGAGGAGGCTTCTGCTGTCGATGGGCAATCAAAAACCTGCGGTCATGTACTTGATTTGCATGCTGAAACAGAAAGTCTAGGTATCTATATTACAAGTTCAACTGTGATAATGATGCCCTTAGGGCAACACATCTATCTCACATCGCATTTAGTAATACAATATCCCCTATGCCAGTTCCACGGTGGGGATATGCATTGGCATGGATCTTTATCCTTCGCGATGCCTTTCAATCTTCGCATCGAGTGCGTGCAGATTGGGTCTCGTCCACCCTTCCCGTCCGGGGCTGTACTGTCCGCTAAAAAGGGGGGGTGGCGGGTTCTTCTGTGTTTTCCACCACTGTGTGCGATCATGCTCACCTGTTCTATGTACGATAACTCCCTCCAGTTTCATGGCTCGTAATAAGTCCGCGGCTAGCATTAACACACCCTGTTGCTCTTCTTCGACTTAAAACCAGGTCATCTCTTTTTCAGGCTCCTAAACCGTGCGTGCGTGACCCGCTACCCAATGCAATGCAACGAACGCATCGTAGGTGATAAATGAAGGCTCTCGCTACAATTCGCTCCGTTCCGTTCCGTCCCGGACGAATGCCGACATGTCTAAGTCTCGCAATTATCGCACAGAAACAGCAGCAGCAGCAGAAGGAGAATGAGAAGGAACAGCAGCCCGCAGGGGCAGAATGTGTTGGGCCAGCGCCTCGCGCCGGCACAGCGGACACTCGGGCTTCTCGCGCGTCCAGTCGCCGATGCACGGCCAGCAGAAGACGTGGCCGCACGGCGTCGCCGCCGGGTCCTTCAGCTCCTCGAGGCACAGCGTGCACTTGCGCTGCGCCGCGCCCTTGATCCACCGCATGGCGCCCCCGCCGCCGAGGTCGTGGGCCGGGAGCGGCGCGGCGCGGTGCGGCGTGTGCGTCGTGCGGGCGAGGTTCGTGGCGGGGGACGGGGTCGCGGCCGAGGCCGGAAGCAGGTTGGTGTTGGCGCTGTACGCGTTGTCGTTGAGGGACACGGACACGTCGAGGGAGAGCGGGGCGCCGCGCTGGCGGGCTTCCTGGCCCGAGTACGAGGGCAGGGAAGAGGGAGAGGAAGCGGACGAAAAGGAGGCGAGCGTCTCGCGCACGTGCAGGTAGCCCTGCACCGCCATCTGCACGACGAGCAGAACGCCCAGGACCTCGTAGCCCCCCTCGGCGCCGCCGCCGCCGCCGCCCTCGCCCCCCGACGCCGGCGGCTTCCGCGCCGTCATGAATATGTACCGCAGCCCTGCGACGCGCTTCGAGAGCTCGTAGTACGACCCCGTGAAGTAGAACAGCGCCAGGCTGAGCGCGTAGACGGGCTCCGGCGACGTGAGCGTCGGCAGGTGCGCGAGGAGATAGGACTGGAACCTGTAGGACCAGGACCGCAGCAGCGGGGGCTTCTTCTCGGTATGCTGCCGTCGCTGTAGCTGTTGTTCCCGCTCCAGCGCGGCCAGGTTCCGCTGCAGGCGCGCCCGGATCCTCGACCGCAGGGCAGGCAGGCCCTTGGATAACAGGTAGGGCACGACGATGCTGCCCGCTATGTAGGTGACGCGCCGGGACAGCGCCGGGAGCCTGGCAGCAGCGGAGTTCGTCGCCGCCGTCTTCGTCTTCGAGGAGGTTCTCGAGTCGGACGGCTCGTCCTCCTCGACCTGCACCAGCCCGCAGTACTCCTCCCCCAGCGTCCGGTTCCCGATCAGCGTCGTCAGGCACAGGTACAGCAGGTCGGCGAGGGCGCGCGACTCGGCGGCCCAGGCGTGCGCGGACCGCGCGCCCAGCAGTCGCCGGTGCAGGTCCGAGAGCTGGTTCGTGAGCACGCCCTGGAAGTACGCGTCCTTCTGGTGCGCGCGGATTATGTCGGGCGCGTGCGCGTAAGGGTACGGGGATGCTACGGACGCGGATGTGGATGTACTGGAGCTAGAGGTCGAGGTTGAGGTTGTTGTCGTGGTCGTGGCCGTGGGATTAGATGATGACGCCGGCGGTGCGGGCGATGTTAGTGGAGGAGGAGGTGGTGGTGGTTGTGAGGAATCGGTCGGCATTTTGAGACGGAAGGAATGGATGGATTTTGATCTGTACAATTAAAAGCAGTCTGGTCCGATTGTCAGGATCCGCGGTGTTACAGTTTTATTTACAGTGGTATTGACGGAGATGAGTTAAAGCTCTGGTTGTAGAATTGGTAGAGCTGCCATGTTGTCACGGCAAGAGTTGATGATCCATTCAAATGGACCTCGGCCGTTGACATCTGAAGGTCTTCCACCATTCCACCCCCAGGACTGGGCTGAATTACCCGGCACCCATTCGTTCAGGGGGGGTTTTCAGTGGTACCGTGCATCAGTTTGGGCTGCAGTGCAACCTGCGCAGTACAGTACCTGCTACTGTATGGAGGTCCTGCTGTATGTAGCCTGCCAGTTAGTGGGAATTTCGGATGTCTAGGGGAGCAGGAGGGGCCCACAAGGGGGCCGGCAGGGTTCTGCGTGACGTCGATCCCGGCTTCCGTTCTTGAAACAAATATTTGGCCAAATTGCTCGCTCAGATCTATCGAACGAATTGTCTCTTAACTTTTATAGTAAAACTTCGACAACGCATAACGTCTTCTTCTTCCTTAACCTCGTCGTTCGTTACAATTAAGATATACAAGAGGCTTCAATGCCTATTTTAATAGCAGATATCGAGAGCAATGGACGGTGACCCGGCTGTCGAGCCGGAGCTTGACTCCTTCAGCTTGACATTTCCCCTGCCGTATCGCGTGGCCTTCATAGTCGTTCTCGGTACGTCATTGTCGTCGTCGTTGTCATCGTTGTTGTCGCTTACTCACAAGAACTGAACTGGCTGACAACTGATATCTACCTCCACAGCCGTTTGGGGATGGGGCGCTAACCTCCACTACCTGCACCTCCGCAACATCGACGTCCCGTCCCTGATCCGCTATCCCGCGCGCTCCTCACCGCACCACCCGACGCACCACCTTTCGACGTACCGCTTCGCCACCGTGCTCTCGGCCATATACGCCTTCTCGCTGCTGATATTCTGGGCTTTTACGCACCGCAACCCGGCGCTCGTGCTGGCCTGGGACTGGCTGCCGCTGACGTACCTGGGCGTGCTGCTGGCGCTCTTCGCCGCGCCGCTCGGGGGAAACAGGCTCCTGTCGGGCGCCGGGCGGTCGCGGCTCCGGTCGACGCTGCGGCGCGTCGCCGTCGGCGGGCTTGCCGAGGCTAAGGATGGCAAGTTCGGCGACATCCTGCTGGCCGACGTGCTGACGAGCTACGCCAAGGTCATGGCCGACCTCTTCGTAGCGCTCTGCATGTTCCTGCGTTCTGAGCCCGAAGGCGGGTCCGCCTCGGCCACGGCCCGCCCTGACCGCGCCTGCGGCGGCGCCGTCGCCGTGCCCCTCGTCCTCGCCGTGCCCTCCCTCATCCGCTTGCGCCAATGTCTCATCGAGTACGCGCGGGTGCGCCGCGGGCCCATGTCCGCCGAGACGGGCTGGGGCGGCCAGCACCTGGCAAACGCGCTCAAGTACAGCACGGCGTTCCCCGTGGTCGTGCTGGGCGCGCTGCAGCGCGGCGACGGCTCCTCCTACCACCGCGCCTGGGTTGTCGCCTGCGCCGTCAACTCGCTGTACAGCTTCTACTGGGACGTGGCCAAGGACTGGGACCTGACGCTGCTCGACGGCCGGCGCGGCGCGCGCGACAACCAGGCTTTCGGGCTGCGCCGGCACCTGTGGCTCGGCCCGCCCGCGCTGTACTACGGCGTCGTGGCGCTCGACCTCGCGCTGCGGCACACGTGGATGCTGAAGCTGAACGCGCGCCTCGGCCCCCTCGCCGACCTCGAGGGCGGCCTCTTCCTCGTCCAGTTCCTCGAGGTCTTCCGCCGCTGGGTCTGGATCTTCCTCCGCGTCGAGACCGAGTGGATCCGCGGCCAGGCCGCGCTGCCGAACCTCGGCGAGGATGATATCCTTCTCGGGGATTTCGAGGCGGGGGGCTTTCAGGGGAAGTACGAGGATGAGGATTAAGGACTCAGACCGGACTTGAATGACGTGGCGGTAAGGAGTCTGGTCTGTGTAGCGTACGACGAATGGTTGGATAGCCTCACGCACGCCGTAGACGAATGAGACGGGAAGGGGGCGGGGAATACCCAGCTTTTGCGGCTTAATGATAGAAGTACGTATGGATGCGTGAACGTTCCAAGACCTTGACCGGCTGGTTTTGGCGTATCGTTATATGACACGGTTAGGCGTTTTATTCCAGCATAGACTCAAGCATATATGCACACATGTATCATAAGGACTCCGACTAGAGAGGAGACGGCTTTTGGGTAATGTCCTCCGGGTGGCGTTCTAAGGAAGATGTCTTCTAACGAGCACCACGCACGTGGTATACTTGGAACTCGGGACATGACTATAGAACAAGTGACCTCATTTAAACTCTAACCGTGACGTCTGTGACCAAACGCCCTTTCCTATTGCCGTCCGCGATGTAACATAACATATATGCATGTACAAGAAACGTCCGCCGCGTGCCGGCCGGTCAAACCCTTCTCTCTATCCGCGTATCAGTGGTATTCCCCCCTCCCCTCTCCCCTCAAACCAATTATGGGCGTGAACAACCGAGAACACATTGGAAATCTATCCTCTAATATAGCTCTTGCGAGAAATTCTCCCACATCTCTCTCAACGCCAGACGAGCCGCAGCGGCCAGGTAATCCACCGCCGCTTCCGGGTGTTGGGCTGCTTGAGCCTGTCGAGGCAGTACTCCGGGTGGTTGCGCGTGCCCTTCGAGCGGTCGCACTCGCAGCGGCAGCCGATGCCGCCGGGCTCCTCGGCCGTCCACTTCGGGTCCCGCTTCCCGCGCGCCAGCACCTCCGACCCCGGGAGCTGCGCCGCCTCGCCGGGCGCGTTCGCCGGGCACTGGTACAGGTGGTCGTGCCGGTAGCCTATGTCTTCGAAGTGGTGCACCTGCGCCGGGTCCGCGTACATGGCCACGGCGAGGGAGTGGACCGCCGCGTCGCCCCACTGTATCGCCTGAGTTAGCAGACGGAAATGGGCCGGCCGTACTATAGGGCTCAAGGGCCCGCCTCCGAGAGGAAGGGGGGAGAAGACAGAGGGGAAAGACGGGAATGGTAAGAGAAGAAGACTTACCCGCTCGAAATAGAACCCGCCCTTGCGGTCCAGGTAGTCGAAGAATGCCTGGTACTCCTTGCTGCGGAAGAAGTCCATGTCGGCGATCTCGAAGTTGCTCCAGTAGTGGCAGAGGCTCCAGGCGTCGCCCCGGGCGTCCCGGTGTGCGAGGAGGCTCATGAGCCAGCCGCGCAGGGGCCAGGGGGCCCACGAGGCGGACACCGTGGCGCGCCAGAGGGCCGTGGGCCGCACGCCGCGCGCGTCCATCCAGTCGGCGACCTCTCGGAACAGCGACGGGCACGAGTCGCCCAGCTCCCACAGCGCGATCGTGAACCCGTACACCTTGCCCCGCCGCTCCATCTCCACGAACGGGTCGTACGTCACCGCGCACAGGAACTCCACGTCCGGCTCCAACCGCCAGTACCACTTGTACTTCTGCAGCGCCGGGAGCTGGTAGAACTTGCTGCGCGGGGAAAGAGGAGAGCCGTTAGCAAGTTGTTCCTCGTTTGTCGGTTACCTCCTGCGACAACCGTACCGCCAGCTGCAGACTACGCGAATAGAGGGAACAGACGGATAGAGGGCAGGGGCCCTCGCATCGCGAAACGCCAGCCGGGAACCAAAGAAAGCAGCAACGACGGACAAGCAAGCAGACTCACCCCGAGTAAAACCGGCACATATGGTGGTACCCCTCCTGACCGGCATGCTGCAAGCCGGTGGCGCCCTGCGCCTTGATGCTGCGCCTCGCGGCCTCGGGGTCGACCCAGTCGGGGAAGGACCAGACGTCGCGGGGGATGACTTCGAAGACGGCCTTCCCCCCGGCGGTCTGGTTGAGCTCGCGGACGAAGGCCGGGTCCCACTCCTCGTCGTTCAGGAAGACGATAGGGTAGCCGTACCAGGCGTTGAACTGGCGCTCGATAGAGCGCACCGTGGCCTTAGCCTGGCGCCGCTCCGAGTTGCGCGCCAGCATCACGAAGGCCGCGTTCGCCCGCGCCTGCGCCAGGTCCGGCTCACGGCAGCCCGGGGGGAAGAACGCCGCGTCCTGCTCCGCCGCCGGCACCGGCACCGACCACGACGCCGCGTGCAGCAGCACCTCGAGCGTCCCCGCCGCGAGCACCGGCAGCGCCGCCCAGAGCGGCACCCGCCGCCGCAGCGAGCGGAGGAGCCGGCGGAGCGGCATCATTAGTGTGGTTGGTCGGTCGATGACTCGCTCAGTTCTTTCTTTGGGTTCGGGGGGTGGTTCCGGATGCGGGAGAGGGGGCCGCGGTTTACTAGTCCCTTTTTTTCTTTCCTCTAAATTTTTTCTGGGTTGCTCTGCCCTACCACGCAAGGCTCATGGTTTGTTTAACAAGAGACACAGGGGCATCCCAGGTCCGGGAGCAACACGAAAATGCGAAGAATTTCAAACAAAACCGGCGTCGCAGTTTGGCTGGCAGAGGATATGTAAAGCCCCTCCTTGTTTCTCTACAGAGTGGGGAAAGTTGTGACACCCAAGATGAAATAAGGGCAGCTCATTAACATATCAGAATCAGAGGGTATCACATGACATACAGGTTCGTTGATCGTCTAAGTGACTGCCTAACTCCTTCGTTCTAATCTACTCCCGTATGCTGCTGTGATACGGGCAATCCTGATTGTGGAACACCCAAGCCACATGCATGTGGAACTGGGGTAAAGAAAGTATCCGTGGCTTCGCAGTATGCGACGGGTCTAACCTAACATAGCAGAAGTTGTGGCTGAAATGATGTGCTAAGCTAGGTAGGCTTATCTGCACTTCTGATAGGCTAGACAGGCTAAGATAGATGTAGTGTACAGTGAGCACCCACTGTTTAGAGCTTATCACAGTCAGTGAGGGGGTCTTAGAGCTCGGGGGTTTTAGGCGTCTTTGGCGTCTTTAGGTCCCATCTGCAACCCCACATCGCTCGATACAACGAACCCGAGGTCCGGATCTCAGAAAGCTGACATCCCATCTCGAATTGAACTCAAGTTGACCTGCAAGTTGTGAATCAACATCCAATACACTTATATACGCATCCGCAATCAAATACTGCAGAAGCGACGGCAGCACAATGGACTACGTCGAGCAGCGCATGAACCAAGAAGTCGCCAAGGCCCCGACTGAATAGTACGTCCATTTATTACACCTACCAACCTTCTCCCGGGCATCCCGGCCACCCCGCGAACCTACAGCAAGCTAACAATCAGCACTTTGTTCTTTTTTTTTATAGCACGGGTCTCATCACGCCCCTGAACCTGATCCTCGTCGCCATCACGCTGTACGCGACGTACCAGCTGTACAAGCCCTCGCCGCCGGCGTCGCTGCCGCGCGAGCCGCCCGCCGTCGTCTTCCGGACCTTCACGCCGCGCACGCTGCTGCCGTACAACGGGACCGGCGGCATGCCCGTGTACCTGGCGGTGCGGGGCCGCGTCTTCGACGTCACCAGCGGCCGCAACTTCTACGGCCCGGGGGGCCCCTACGAGAACTTCGCCGGCCGCGACGCCAGCCGCGGCCTCGCCCTGCACAGCTTCGACGAGGACGTCCTGACCAAGGACCTCGACGGGCCCCTCGACACGCTGAGCGACCTCGACGGCGAGGCCATGGATAGCCTGCGCGGCTGGGAGGAGAGGTTCGACAGCAAGTACCTCGTCGTCGGCCGTCTGGTCGCCGAGGGCGAGGCCTGAAGAGGAAGTGGAAGTGCTCGGTGACGGCTTTCGTGGCTGAGGGGGCTGAGTATGCGGATATGTTATATGTTGAGCTGCGTCCCGTTCCGGAGCAGGCAGTGTGACTTCGTAGTACATGGGTTCCGTGTACTATATGCTTGTTAGCTAGGCACTACTGATAGAATGCAAGATCACGTAACTTCCGTAGTGTGCCAGTCGAGTTTCTCGAACAGGGTTTCTCCGTATTAGTAACACTATATTGGTCTCTAATCAAGTCGGCGGCTTCTTCCCAAGGGAATAAATATTAAAGCTATAGAAGTTATAGCTTACCGAAACAGTGGCTCAGATTCATCGTTCTACGAGCACTAGATACGAGACTTGAAAAATATGCTTCTCTAGTTGTTCATGTAGACCTTTGATCCCGACCGTACTATAAGTCTAACTAATTAATCGATAAAATGCGAACCCTTCAGAATAGTGGTAGCATGCAACGAGAGCGTAGCCGGCCACCCCCCGGCCCCCCTCCCCCCTTTTTTCAATTTTTTTTTTCAAACATGCTATATGTTCACATTAAGCTATGTTAACGATATATCTCGACCGTCATAAAATTCTGCCAACGTCGAAGATAAAATAGAAATCATGCCACACTCGGTAAGGTACGGGAATAATTACTGGTAGGCGAACATCCTCGGCAACACAATGGTTGTAGTGTGAAGTCCACATAATAGATCAGAATATTCACAATAATAGGCGGTAGACAGGCGACTGACTGGTACAAATACCTCCCTGATCAGAACAATGATCAAGGTAGTCTGCCTAAAGGCAACCGCCAGTGTTCTGCCTAAAGGCAATTCCTATAATACACACACGGTTACGTCTGGACGCCACATAATTAATAACTGGACTATCATCATGTGGACGTAATCATAGAGCAATTAATGGTAGTGAAAAGGTTTGTGTAGTTAATAGTTGCCTCGGGCATTCCGTGAGCGGATATGCCTAGGGGTCGTTTCTAATTAGGGGTTATACAGGTCACTAAGAAGTTGACGTTTCAACGACCCTGATTAGGATAATTAGTGGCACCTTGGTTTATGCAAGGTGGGCAAACAATTAAAAAGATTGGGTGAATAAGACAGCACGACAGCCAAAGCTCAGGCTTCCTGTCGACTGTCAAGCCCAAGTAGTTCCTGGGTCGGGTACTCTCTTTTCTCTTTTATTCCTTCTGCTTCGCTCTAATCGACACTAATATAACCCTTCTATAACTAGTTAAAGGAATACATTTCTAACGAAATCTCTATAGGTAGACTCTAAATCCGGCATCTAGTGGTCTTAAAGAATTTCAACTTACCATTACCCTAACCCAATGGTCATATGGTTCGAATTACCCCCAACGTAAATTCATACGCCATAAAAGCTTAATCCTTACTGTTACTTATCAATACTTATTAATAAGGTAGGTCGTAACGTTTACGCACCTTTATTCCTTATTTGTGATCAAAAATACTATCCGTAGGTACTGGTGGGTAGCGTGGGTGGGTGGTGGGTGCAAACCAACGATAATATAACTGGTTACTCGAAAATGCCTCGTCATACGGATGCTGTTAAGCGGCCTTGGTCGTCCTTGAGTGAGGCTATGTTGAATAGAGACAAGCTATTGGCTCGTTAGTCCCGGCTTGGAATGAAAGGAGCAACTGTCTAAGCAACCGATATAGATAATATTCCGATGACGTTGGGCCGAAACGCAGTGTCGTATC
The DNA here is from genome assembly GCA_004155945.1 of Monosporascus sp. mg162. Classification (NCBI taxonomy): domain Eukaryota; kingdom Fungi; phylum Ascomycota; class Sordariomycetes; order Xylariales; genus Monosporascus; species Monosporascus sp. mg162. The sequence goes on from QJNY01000239.1 coordinate 88,796, forward strand.
GCAGGAAGCTCGTTTAAGCCACAAAGTGGCTCGCAACCCATGTTGGCCCTTTGCTATCCAGGGGGTTGGTTCCGGGTAGCACCAACAAGCTACACCACAGTATCCAATTCGTTATCGTCCTCAGCTCATGCTGACCAACATTCTTACCAAATATAGCGTCCCAAGACTCCAATCTGGGCCTCTGACATTGCCTCCAGGCTCCCAGCATGCCGCCACTATGTATATGACCGTGCTTCTCGAGCCGGACTCGTCCTTACCTTGGAGCGTGCCTTCTGAGACAATCTGAAGCGGTGCTACAAGCTTTTAGGCTTGGATCATGTTCCCTGAAAAAATGCAGTAAAGACAGGGAGACTAGGCATCTCTTGCAGTCGACGCCATTTACGACAGTGGTTATGTCTACGGACCCTACGTCATCAGATTGGAGCCCGCGTCTCCCTTTCGAGCTTGTCACGGAGATCTTCAGATGGGTAGAAGTCCCCTACTGCGAGCTAGCGTCGAACGAGAAGATAGAGCGGCCAAACAGGTACAGCGACCCTTCGAACCCTTACTTGATATCTCGAAAGACGCTGCGCCACATATGTCTCGCGTCGAGGCGCTTCAACGCGGTAGCCAGGAGATTTCTCTACCGTAACGTGATGCTGCTTCACGCCACCGACATCGTCCTTCTGTTCCGCACTCTCCTCGAAGAAGGAAGCCCCAATATAGTGTCCAGTGTCCAGTATGGGCTTCGGTCAAACATTGAGAACCTAGCATGTCTAGTCACGCTCTTCGACGAAGCTGCTATAAGGGAGACAGCACAGGCTTGGCGGCTACTATCACTTCCGGAACATGTCGAACCATTCGATATGACTGTCCTCTACGTGTCTCAGCTCCGGCTTGGTAGGGTCTTGGATGAACAGCTGGATGGCTTTTTGGCCACCCCCCAGCTTCTTCTCGGTAGCCTGCTGGGCCTGACAACTCGACTAAGAAGTATTACTCTCCAGTGTCCCATGGGTCTGCCCGACACGGCGGCATACGCAGCTCTGGACACGGTAATCAGATCTTTGCGCCGGCATCCCCAGGTGGGGCAGAACATCCTGACCCATTTAAACACGCTAGCCGTCCACCCCGAGTCCGGGTACGGGACCAGAGGTCGGTTCCGGCACGAGCAAACACTGTTCTCGAGCCTCTTAGAACTCCCCACGCTGAAGACGCTTCTTGCACGGTGCTGTATCGGCCCACCCCGTGCTGCGGACGGCGACGGTGCGCGTCGCCTGAGCCTCGAGCGCGTCGCCCTCCACGGCAGCTGCGGTCTCGAGGCTGACGTGGAGAGCTATGCGGCACTGTGCCAAAACCTGCGCTACCTCGAGATCTACGCTAGGGCGGCCGACATCGTGGCCATGGACACTACGCTGCACCCCGTCGCTGACCGCCTCGAGTCACTCGTCCTGCGCCTCATGCCCAGTGCCGCTCGTCGCAACAACCCTGCAGCAACAGCCACCGCCGCGGCCGCTGGCGCGGACCACTCGGGCGAGGGCGACAGCGACGGCGGCCGAGTGGCCAGTCTCCGGGCCAACTTCACTCGCCTCGCTTCGCTCACCATCGAAGACCGCATCTTGTTCCGCGACGCTACGCAGATGGAGCGCGTCGGTCTCGCGGCCCGCCTGCCCAGGTCCCTCGTCTCGCTCGTGCTGGTCGAGCAGTGGAACCCTCCCTCCAGCGGACCATACCACGACCAGGATGGCCACCTGCATGCAGTCACTCGGGCGCTGCTCGACGCCGCTGGCGAGTGCCCCGAGCACCTGCCGAGCCTCCGTAACTTCGTCCTCGATCGCTCCCAGCCCCGGGTTTGGCAGGGGGCTGCGGCCGACGACGCCTTACGTACGCAGTACCCCGAGTTGAAGGCCGCGTTTGCCGCTGTCGGCGTTGAGTTTGTCATACGAGAGCTGCCTCGTGATGCTAGCGATGCGTGAGGTGGGTTCAGTTAGCGAGTATGGTGCCACCGCGCTGTGGGTAAAGGGGATATGTCCCTACACTCGCCTGCCATGGAGTCTATCTTGGTACATGCTATTCGGTTGTTCCGTGGAACACGAGGGCCAATGGATATCACGATATTGTGAGAGTCTCCTTCACTTCCCGGGCTTGAGCTTTTTCAAATATTTTGTGCTATTTTCTTTCTTTAGCCTAGATACGTCGCATCTCCTCTTAAATGCGCTAACTGTCGACGCTGTCGATTTCAGCTTCTGTGAATCATTGTTTTGGATCACCGTTAGCGCGCTTGGACGCCTATTACTGGAAGAATGGAGCTCAGGAGGTGCGTCGGCCGGCTACGGCGCAGCTGTGGTAGAACCACGGTCGGTCTCTGTGTGGGCTGCTTGTTTCCATTTGATTAACCCGGAGGTGGCGGTATGTTTTGATGTTGAAGACAATGACTAGACTCTCTGATTGTCCGCTACGACTTTAGAATCTAAATGTATCTGCCGGTTATTAATGTGCTCGAATATATGTAGGATTATACGTACCTTGATTAATAAAGAGGCCTGAACATCTGACCGAACTACCCACCCAGAGATCACAGCTTCCGTCGTGACAACCCTGCGTTTGAACTTCAAATTAGATATCCAGCCGCTCACATACTGCTGCTCATATCAGATACAGGGAGACAAAAATTGCCGAAATAGGTTTCCGATTTTCGGTAAAAAGTTCCTATTGATCATAATAAATTGGGCGTTAAGGGGGTAGCAAACCATCCCCCGCTTTCCCCCTTTCTTTTGAAGTAAATGCGATAATAAGGGCCCCTATAAATTTACTGATACTGACACTCCATCGCTATTTTATCCGATAATTTAGTTTATATACAACCGTTGAAACTAGGACTTTCCGCTCTCGGTAAATGAGGTTGTATTGATCGAGATGCTTCGAACATTGTTCTCTTTTTTTTTCGTAAGCCTTACCAATAAGTTAGTCATCAGACTAGGTATTGGGAAATTTAAGCAGAATATCACTGAGATCCGGTGAATTTATGTTGTGTTAATAATCATGAATTCTCTTCGTGTCCGTTTCCGTCCTCTCCCCTTTACTGCACCCTCAGTCCGTAGGATGAGCATACGGTATTATAGTCTGGATACTATATTTTCTGCCGTCCTGGTCGGGGTGCTTAGTCCGTGTTCAAGTGGTTCGTAAGTGGAAAGACATTCATTTCTCGCCATCCAGCAGTCTGTGACCTGCTGTATTATTAAATACGCATTCGCTACCAGGGGTAATCTGCTGAAGCGGATGAACCTGCCTCTTGTCAGAGAATTCGGTGCACCAGCGTGAAAATCTAGAAGAAACAGTCTCCCAGGTAAGTAGCAGTAGATTAGACCAGTAACGCCTGGCCCTTTTCCAATATGTGGGAGGAAAAGGGCCCTATATATGCACCTAACACCCCTGTATAGCCCCTCTATAGCCCCTTTTCTAGAGCATTCTTACATCGCGGCACACGCAGCCGATCATATACTCTTATAGAAGGCAATGAGTTATCCGGACCGCGAACCAAAACATGAAGTGCATGAACGGCATAGTAGTCGGAGCGTCCCATTCATCCGACGGAAGACTGCTGTAATGAGGATACGTTTCCTTACCCATGATTAATTACATGATCTCGGAAGAACGTCACCTTTCCTCTCTTCTTTTCTGCGTAAGTCCCACTTTCTAGGGTGATGAGATAAATATATCTGATTTTCAATAGCATCCGGGTCTAGAGACCCTTCGGAGTGAGATCGGAAAAGGCGAGCGGTCAAGTATCAATCATGGTGGCAGCCGGACGTCCTGCACATCTCTACAGCATAGAGAATGTTGCAGGTGATGATCTAGCTACTAGCCTGCCCGCCTCCCTCCCTCCCCTGCCTTGACACATCCTCCGCAGGCCAAGTCAGTGATTTCTTTGCCTCGATTCCACAGACAATTTCCCCTTAGGTGGCTGCACCTGCGGATCTCAGACGGCACAAACTACTGGAAATATTCTTCGTTGCTTTGGCATCGCCGCTGCGGCAAGTCATGTACGCAAGGGGGGTGCGGCGTACGCTATGAAGCCGCAGGCCATTAACAGATATCTATGATGCGTCAAGATCGATACGTATGTCTTCTGTGGTGACTCTGACCGCGATTTACGGTACGTGACATCGCCCTCTGTAGGTAGAAGCCCTCAGGGTTAGGCTGTCCTGGGACAATATTGCACGAAACTGAACAGTAGACGGCTTCCTAGAGACTAGCAGGTTTCAGCCCTTGGGCCACCTGGACTGGATAAAGTGGCTGGCTACTCGAAACTCCCACTGGTGCAGATACCTCCTTTCGTTCTGTTTAAATCTAACCGAATATTTTTGATTGGTCCTCACTTCTATGAGACCGTGATATCATACGCTGAAGCGTCGGTTTCTGAAAGAGCGGGTTTATCTGGTTGACCTTTGAAAGTCCTAACTAGTGATTAAAGACGGGGATGCCTCTCTCTTTCTATATATATACATGGGAAAACGGCCCTTCTCTATGCTAGGCCAAGTCGTTGATATGAGAAACGGGTACGGAAGTGGTTGTGGGGTGGTTCGACATATGGGACGATATATGTGGGCCTACGGCTAGATCCGACACTTGAAAGAAAGCATTTGGCGTGGCTTAATCAGGAGAAAACATGCTTGGCAATATGCGCTGGGGCTGCTTACATGCTCCAGTGCTCTCCGGACTAGAAGATCCTTTGCCAAGCCTTTGCTGGTGATGGCTGACATGCAGTTCCAAAACGCATGCCAACTGAGGCCAGCAAAGTCTTGCTGGATAATTGCTGACGTCGAAGTCATGCTTGAGCACAGATGCTTAAAGTGGATAAAGCTGTAGGCAGGCCTTATTAGAAGGTAGCATTCTGAATGGACTGCATTGCGGCGAACCCAACTGCCGGGTACCTGGGATGGTTGATAGCATGGGAGGCGTATGGTGGTATTGAAGAGATATTTCGCACATGGTACCTTGGTAAGAATGGGGATGGGTTCTTGGATCCCCCTTGCCTATCATCGTACGATAGGATCACACTAGGGACCTTTGCCGCTGCTTTAGGCCCCACCTCCTTTCCGAGACGAGACTACCCTTTCCAAGACGAAACTATCCTTTCCGAGACGGAACTATCCTTTCCGAGACGAAACTACCCTTTCCGAGACGGGACTGCCCTTTACCGATGTGTGAAGATTTGACGAAGCGACGACAACGGATGGTAAAATAACTGTGGAGAAGTATGCGGAGCCAAGTCCACGTCAACAAACCCCCAATGGCTGCCGGGAACACCATGCATGAAGACTAGCGATAATTGTACACACGTAGGATGGGTCTGCCACGTTGCAATCTGCGGTCATGCTTGACCGTTGACCCAGTGGGCCAGCGGGCTCCCTGCATGTGGGTGGGGACCAAAGCTAGAGCCCTTCCTTCCTCCCTTGTATCTGGAACCTGGAACCTTGGAGTAGGTGGTCATCGGGCCCCCCACTTGACAGGTGAGAGCATATAGACAGGAAGATCTACGCGCTAAAGTACACCGAACCCTCGGTGCCTTATCTGTTGAGGTTATATCGTCTGGGCCCCGAACCCTGCGCTATACGCGGTTATGGACTTGAGATTTCACGACGGGCCCATACCGTCGTTATATGGCCGGATTGGTCGTGTCAGTTATTTTGACAAAGGGCTTGATTAATTGGCCTTGGGAACCGAGCTCTGGGATTGAACAAACAAGTGCTGGTGACCAGTTTTTGGACCGGAAAAAGGGGGTGAGATGGCTATATCATCGTCACATCATGATTACCATTCTAATACCTAAAGGGGTGTCTATAGCTGCGCTGATCATCCCCGATTCATAATACATACACACATAGCCATGCTTCCTTTTCCTTAGTAAGCCACCGCCGCCATACTGGGGCGCCTGCCCGTGAGGGCGTCCAGCTCGGCTAGCTCGACCGCGTATTCCGGTTCCCCCTCGAGCATCTCCCGAATCAGCTCGATGGCGGTCTTGGTCTCGTAAGAGGAGTAGTCGTCCGGAGTCGCGCTGCGGGTCTCGATAGTCGCGTTCGGGTCCGCCCCGTGCATCAAGAGCGCCCGCACGGCGGCTACCCATCGCTGTCGGTTCTGCATCAGCCGCGAGCTGGAGCTGCTCTGCATCAGCTGGGACATGGTCATGTTCTGGCGTGAGAAGTACTGCCGCCCGGTCTTGAAGGCCTTGAGCCAGAGCTTGGGGCCCTCCCTCGGGTCTGCGCCGCTGTTGAACAGCAGATCCAGGAACCGGGAGTCCGGCATGTCGTGGTGGAAGTCCACGTAGTCGCCGCTGAGCGCCACGCACGCCGAGAACCCCTCGGCCTTTGGGCTCACGACGTAATCTAGGAGATCCTGCGCCTTGCTGCGGCGCTGGTGCTCCGGCATGGCCTTGAGCCTCGCCGAAACGTAATTCACAAGGTTGGCTTGGACGGCCAGGGCCAGGAAGTCCTTTCGCTTGGGGGACTTCCCAGTCTCCATGGGTTCATAGCCGGCCCAGTGCTTACTGCACAATGCGGGACATTTTGTTTCGAACCATTCCGTATCGTCGTAGAGCGGTACGTGTCGGCGGAGCGACGTGACCCAGGCTTGTTGGATGGTCTGGTCCATCTCGTTGAGTAGCTCGCAGTAGGCCTTGAAATCGGGGGCATTGCTGTCGATCCTGCCGGCGTACCTTAAGGCATTCGCGATGAGTAACCATGCTTCGGGGAGGAATCGTACTTCCGGCCAAGCCGAGACAGGAGGGCGCAGTGCCTCAAAAATCTGGATATGCCTGATACAACCACTCAAGAGGGAGATATCGAGCTCGGCAGCGGTAGGCTGTTTTGTGAGTACCTTGGCCCACACGTCCTTCCTAGCAGCGAACTCTTTGGCGGTTTGGTGCATAAATACCACGCGCTGCCCCGCCTCGAGCGGCCCCGACTCCACTTCCAAGAGGCTGGCGCAGTGTGTCTGTAGGCGGCGTTGCATCCGATCGCAAATCCGCTGGATATACTCGGCAGTCCATTCGTGAAGTCTGTCATGCGAAATTCTTAACTTGCCCTGGGCTGGATTATTTGCTCGTGTCGCAGGGTCGGCCAAGTATCCTTCCTCCGCGAAAGCCAGCGTGATCAAGGATGGCGGCTGCTCCGCTCTCAAGACGAGCTCGAAGATCTTGTACGCATCCGCCTGGTCATCGCGGGGAAGATTTTGAATCATCAGCATATAAAGACCTTCCGTCCCGCCTAGCTGCGACGGCAGCGAATCCAACGTACTCCTCAACGTCTTCAGGGACCCCTCCAGCACCATGTCGATGGCCAGGCGGGCCCAGAGAACGTCTCCGTGCGATCTGTGTGCTATCTCGCGGCAAAGAGAGGCCATGTTGGGCAAGCCAGGCACAGCTTCTTCTAAGCGACCAGCAACATACTGAGCAATCGACGTCTCTGAATGTGTGTGAACTCGGAGCCGCGGGTGGTCGGCGAAAGCCTCCTCGAAAATCGCCAACTCCCTGCTCGAGACACAGAGTTTGATTGTATCTTTGCTCCCCAGCTCGTTGATCAGGCGAGAGATATCCATATGGCTCTCATTAATCCACCTGCTCGAGCCCAATCCGGCGTCGCCCTCGTCCCCGTCGTAAACCAAGGCAAAATCCGCTTCCGTGTAATAATCTTTTCGATCCATAATCCGATACTCGTCTAAGCCATCCACAAAGATACATAGTTTGAGCCTCTGGGAGTCGTGGGCGAATAAAGAGTAGAATGCCTGGCTGAGATTGATAACGGTGTTGAACGGGGCGGCGGGCGGCCATTCACAGCCAAAGAAGCTCGGGAAGGCGACGGCTATCAAATCACGCCTCTGGGTGAGTATCTGATATAAAACGCTGCGTAGGATTCCTTCTCTCGACTTCTGTATATGGCTACCCCCCTCGAAAAGAAAGACGGATGCGACGAGAAGGTCGCCGCCTCGGGACCATTCCTCCAACTCCTGCCTCGTCCTCTCACTGTGGAATGCGTGTTTCATCAACGTTGATTTACCGGAGCCAGCTCTTCCGCTAACCCAAAAGATGGTTTGGGGAGCTGTCAACCAGGAATAAAACGGCGATTCGTCCTGGTTTTCATCTTTGGCTGACAGGATCCAGTCGCAAGTCTGACCATAAGCTTCGTGGATCTTTTCTTCTCTGTCATTTATCGAGTCGAAGTAGAGCGCGTCCAATATCTCTGTTACGGAGTTAGTTCTTGTTATTCCCTATCCATCCTATCGCGGGCATACCTTGGTTGCGAGTTTCCTTCGCTTCTAATTCTGTAGAGGGCCTTAGCTATGTTTCGCCCCGACAGCATCCGCAAAGCATAGCTCGGAGCTGACTTCACATGATTCAGGTGCTTACCATGGGGTTTAGGAGTTGCGGATAGCTGCGTAATATGCCTTATGAGTTTTTGATAGCCAGCGTCTTGCCTACTCTCAAATCTGGCTAAGTCAACGTGGTTAGTCAAAAATTCGTCCGACCTGACGTTAAGTCCGTCGTAACTGGCCGAGGCCTTCGATATCATCTGGGGAAGCATTAGCAAGAGTATTACAGTCTAAGCGGCCGGGCATTGCTGCTGTCGTACCTGTCCTGTGGGCATGGAGAGCTTCGCCCTAATGCACACAACTTGGATATCTCTGGAGACCAGCGCGAACGTGTCCCGTTGGTTCTCAAACATCTCCGAACTCTCTCTCAGCAACCGAAGAAGCTGGTTGCTCGGTTGGCGAACGGACATCTGTGCAGCTGTGGAGATCACTTCTCCTAGGCTCTGCTTGCCGCTGTTCGAGTGGGGCGTCCCCAGGAATATGACACCGACGGTCTTTGGGTAAACGTTTCCTAGCTCATGGTGGCTACCATATATGCGTGACATGGCTGCGGTTACAAGAGCTTCCTTGATAACCAGCCCGCCAATACCGTGGCCGACGAAGACGATCGGCCGGGACGTGTCGGTGCGGGTACCCGCAATATCGGTAAGCAGAGCCTCGGCCTGGTCGGAGAAGGCATTGGTGCTGCCGAACGGGCCGGTCCAGCCCCAGGTGATGATCCTGGCATTTTGGAAATCTTCCTTTAGAAGATCTCGCGGCCAACATATCCCTCTCTGGAACCAATTCGCTATGCGATGCCCGAACAAATCGTGAACCAGCACGATATCCATGCCGTCGTCCGCATCCCGAGCCCCATCGTGCAAGATAATGGCGCCTCTTCCTTCGGGGGTGCTGCCCATTGTTTCGAGACTCCCGTGACTCGAGATCGATTGACCCGACTTTTCCAGCCTCACACTAGACTCGTCGCGCGTAGAGCTACGCGATGATCGCGTGAGCCTATTCAGGGTGTCTTTGATCCGTCTCATCATCTTTGCGGTAGGTCCTTTACGAGATCCTCAGGTCGATTCGGGTGGGAAGAGAAGACTCTCAAGTTAGAGAGAAGCATATATGCGAGACTTCCTGAACTTCGTGGTCGGACCCAGGTGGGTGCCAGTCCTTGATCCGGGCCGCCGGCTTCACCGCTTACCTCCCATACATACCATACGACCACAAGACTATCTATCTCAAGCGACGCAAAGACGCGGACTCAACTACTATTGGTGCGGCAGAACAACGGTGGAAATTGGCGACGGTTTGGGGTGGCTGAATTCGTAACTGAGGCTTTCACCAACAAACAACGTTGTTACAACATCGACGCTCACATCAAATTTGCAAGCGAAGGCCGCGCAAGGGCCAGGATGGCGGCGACAAAGTGAGCCATCCCTTTTAGCGGTCCTCGTTAGGTATGTCCATATCGTAAACGAGATCGACGCATCAACGGGCGGAACACCGGAAGCAAGCGGAGTGGATTGGAAGGAGTCAGCGCCGCGCGACGGACCAGCCACTGACGAGGCTTCTTTTGACAAAGAAAATGGGGATAGGCAAGGGAGCCCTAGCAACATCATGTCCCTCCCGCAGCCGGAATCCACTCCATGGTGCTATGGCGGGTGCGGTGTAAGGCCCTTCCGGTGAGCAATGCCCGATCAGCTGTCTCTATGTACATGAGACTAGACGAACTGCTTCACAAGTACGGACATACGAGATTTGAGAGAACAGAAGATGATCACTTGAGATGTATTTTGGACGAGAGGTGTTTGCAAAATTTTCGGACGTATCGGTTCGTCTCAACCTTTCTCGCTTCGAGATATTACGTATTCCACCAAGGATGCCAGGGTGACAACGCGACCCCTGATGCTCGTTTCAAATTACACGCGAGGGGTATGTGTCTTGTGTGGGGCCACTGCACTGGGCGTTGGGACAAAGCCCTGGGGGAATTAGGACGGTTCTGCTGTAGCGTGCTTACAAAGTAATGCGGCAGACTTACATAATTGTCAATGCGCCTTGCTGCACTCTTATTTTGAGTCCTGACCACGCTACTCTTGCTAGACTTGCTCTTAAAAACGCCTGCTAATAATATTCTACTGTCGCACGTTAAATCCTGCTGGGCTGGGACCGGTAGCTGGCTGCTCAGCCAAAAGTAAGGCTGTTTAGGTCGGACCGCATTTCCAGGTAGATTCAAGATAAGTCAAGGCACTGGTTGCTTGTGGCTTGTGACGGATGATTTTCCCGGGACAAATGCTCATATACACGGATGCACAACCCTCAAGGGTATTCTTAGTTAATTACCCTTATTGGTCCATTATATGCAGGACAAGGCTATAATGTAAACATTTATGAAAATTGTATGGGATATGTATTAAAATTTCGGTTAAGATCGATTTTCGTTATCTTAGAAAACGGCAAGCAGTAATAAAATTGTAACGGGGCAGGGCAATCACTGACAAAAGAGAGGTTAGGTGATCGATCAGGATGTTATTTAGAAGCTATCCGGGGAGATTGGTCTAAGCTAAGTTTTTACTGCGCGTCACGTGATGGACCCACACTACTGTTAAGCAGGTGCATCCCCATATAAAATTGCATAAAAACGTGTAACTTACCTGCTATATAATAGACCCGGGAGGTACAAAACTACTATGTAAGGATAACCCTGAGAGTTGTATGCAGCCTTGAATAACTTGTCGTCATATCACCCCATTAATCTCCGAAAAGCAATCTCAAAAAGAACAGAGAGTGCCAGATTGGTTCTGTGACTTTTCCCCAAGAGGAGGGCGGTATCTGTGCTTGACGTGTCCAGGGGCTGGTTGGAGTTACTGCGTGTATCGGTCTAGGCACGTCGAGCTTGGGGCCCCGAATTTTACCGAAGACTGATGGAATCAACTAAGAGGCTTCTATTTCCGCTCTTTTTTTCTCTTCGTCTTTAATGTTGCTCGTCTGCCATGCTAACTACCTACTTTTAACCCCTCGTTACCACTACGGAATACCTAGTGGTCAGTGCGCCTGGATCGGAATTCCCTATCACAGCTCCACGGGCCTTATTAGTCGTAAGCTCCTCCGGATTTCTTCCACTCTCAACTAATAAATGAGACGCCTAGTGTACAAAGCAGATAGCCATGATAGCTTCTATCGTATTCATTACACCTCGCTATGAAACTCGTGCCTACCATCAGCTTACCCGGGTACGTGCTGCTGTATGTGTGGCTACGTTACCAAACGACGCGCGTACTCTGATATCTATCCTCCGTCTCGATCGCAGCAACTTGCCACCCCCTGCTTCTTCGTCTCGTATACAGATGTATACCATAGGGCACAACGCCATTCTCAAGGACGGTACACTGCACATAAATTTGACCAAGATCGTCGTGCACTCGACTCCGACCATCCTCAAAGGCTACCTGTTATAAGGTTTACTCCAGTACCGAAGCCTACTTAGTTACCTATATATAAGCTTAGCATGGTAACAGTGTGGCATGCACCGCATCTAGGTATAGTAACCCCTCGGTATTATTGTATGAGGGTCTCGTAACTTATTCAGTGGGAGACGGTACGGCAGTGTACATAGCATGGAGGTGCCCCTACAGCACTAAGTACCAGTATAGCCCAGCATTACTTCGTACAACATGCTCGTTCTAGCAGCGGCATTATCTTTTGGCTGTGCTGTCAGTGTGCTGCATGGGTGATGTTACCGTTGTATCGGAGGCGGGCGGATGTGGGTGGGGGCTCTCAACGTCTTATTATTCTCGAAGTATCAAACCTGTCTCCAGCTAATTCCGAAACAGGATGCATCTAATTCCAGGATCACGTGACAACCCCACATATCCACAGTAATAAAGTTTTTCTATAGGTATTCTTCACATGCTCCGAACTATGACTGACTGGGTTATTATATTAGCCTCTCACGTTAATTGCTGGGTTTAGCTATCGACCGCCTCTTTTGAGCCAGGGTTCCCAACCTGCATGTGACCCATAGAACGGGCACCGTTGTCCTACTGCATGTCAAAATAGTAAACTTTGATTGGACTAAATATATTGTTCCGTCTTCAGGCCCGTTTAATGCGGTAGATGGTCTGCTAGTCATTGAATCGTTTGCACCCTTGCTCCGTATAGCCGAATCTCTGTTTATCTAATACGGCGGTATATATCGCAATTTTTGGGGCATTCACGACCTGGTAGCTCTAGCCCCAAAAGAGCGGTCGATGCTCGACCCAGCAACTCGGCATGTACGAGACAGTATGACGCGAGAGAAAGAGGGAGGGAGTTTGGTCGTTCGGCTCCCTGTCGCACTGTTACGGCGCGGCTTGTTTTAGCGGTAGTGAGGCTCGATTAGGGCCAAACACAAGTGCCGGCTAACTTATGCGAGCGAGCACCAGCTCAGGATGTGCATCGTTATGTGAACGGAGGGCTACCTCTACCTAGAGGAGCCTTTTGCGGATTGTAGGACATACAACGGACCTGCGGACTGAGAAGTCGAGCTTTCAAAGTCCTTCCATGTCGCAACTCGTGGTAGCGGCGTGCTGGGCGGAATAACCCTAGAACATACACCACGTGTGCCCTCCGCTCGACCTACGAGGCCCAGTCTTTAATGGAGTTGTCGATAGCCCCCCTGGTCACCCAACCGACTGGCTGGTAGACACGTCTTCCACATGATGCTCCTCTGTTTAGTAGGAAATCCTTTGGGTCCCAGCGGGCCGGATCGAGCCACTTGGCCACCACCAGGCGTTCATCTCCCCAACGGTCACAGGAATTCCCGGTGTATCAGGAATAGGTAAGTAATGCAAATGGGTTTTGAGCGTTTCGAACCATCCTAGTCCTCTTGAACAGGATTATCAGTCGCATTACATAGCCGATACTCCAACAACCATGGTCATGCAGGTCATGGTAACCTCGCTGGGGAGAAGATAAAGACCCAAGTACCATTAGCGGGTTCGAGTGGGTCTTATTAGAATAGCCGTTCCATAAACGTCTTCCCAAGCACGCTGCTCGCCCTCCGGGAGTATTTATGCGCGGGATCCGACGGTTTGACTTCGCAGCTTGCCCCTCATGCTATGTGTATATATGAAGTCTCGTCAAGCTAGTGTATGCAGCAGCTGCAGTCGCCTTAGCCAGTCACCGAAGTCTTGTCAAAACTAAGCGGAACACGGTTGCCATGGGTAGATCGCTAGCTTTGGGCTCTCACGACTATGTCCAGACTCTGAAAGGGCAGAAGCTCAAGTTCCCGAACCTGAACGCCGTCGTCGAGGGCTGGCCGAAGGGTTGCAGCCCTCACCTGAAAGTCCTCAGAGATGTGCAACACAAGGACCTGTTAAAGTAAGCTACGACGAGCAGCAATCAGTCTGCGCCGGTCGTTTTGCTTATTGTCGATACAGACTCACGGGACCCGGAAAAGCCTACGACATCTGTGAATCGACGGATTGCCCTTACTTCGCCTGTGTCTGGTGGCCCAATGCGGACTACGAGGCGCTACGCTTCGCAGCACAGCTCATTACCTTCGTAAGCTAGTTGCGGTCTACGGTGATGGGTGGCCACTCGCTAACCCGTTCTGCAGCTTTACCTGTGGGATGATGGCGAGTACCATGGCTCTCCCGGCACCTGAGCCTGTTCTGACCCCAGGCCGGCAGATACCGATAACCCCGAACTCACGAACCTGGCGTCCGACCTGGATGCCTCAAATAGTTTCAGAGAAGCGAGCATCGCGCATTTCGAGAGATACCTGGCCGATAACCCCCCGCCGGGCAATCCCGCCGATCCCCCTGCGCCTCCCACCCTAAGGAGCTTCAACCCCATCGGGGAGGCTGCGGCGTTCAGAATGACGAGGAGCCAGCGACTGAGGCTGTTGGATGAACTGTACAGATACATGCGAGCTTGCGAGATGGAACAGCACTCCGAGTTGAGCGGCAGAGCGCCAACGGTAGATGAGTATCTACCGTGCCGCATGGGGACGAGCGCAGTAGGCTTTGTTACATCGGTTCTAGAGTGAGTAACCTGATACGTACCCCGAAACTGCACGCAGGGAACTGACCCGGCGGCTACTGCAGGTACATGGTCAACGTTGACCTCGGCGACACTATTCGATACGACCCAGACGTGGTTGAGGTCTTCGACCAGACCATATGTTTGATTGCCGTAAGTCGAAGCCAACGGCAGAACTCCCGCCACATGGTACCGGAGTAGGTACTGACCGAAGACGCCGCAGATTATGAACGATATTTTCTCCCTGAAAAGAGAGCTCAGATACCCTTTTTATAACAACGTCGTGGCGGTCCTCTATCACCAGCACGGGGACTTGCAGACGGCGGTGGACGAGACGTACAATATAATCCAGCGCAGCGCCAAATCTTTTGAGGCCGCGGCCCGGCGCGCCCTCGAGAAGTTCCCAGATCGCAAGCAAGATTTGACAAAGTGGATCAACGGGGCCAAGACGATGGTCACCGGGAACATGGCCTGGAGCATGCACATCAAGCGCTACGACCTCAACGTCTCGGACCTCGACGGGACGACGGAGATCATCATATAAGTTCGTTACGATACCTAAACGGGGGAGAAGTCATGTCTTCTTTTCCTTACTTTTTTCTTCTTGGGAACTGCGGGGCGCATCAGCTGTACTTAGGATTCTTGTTGTTCGAGCTTCTCGGGATAAATGTATATATAGAGACGCTCCCTCGATTTTGACTTTACGCCACATGTGTCCCTATTGGTTCCCCTTCGTTTAAGCTCTACACGTGGCTTTTAGTTTGGAGGCTCCGGTTTTTAAGCCGCGTGATTACAGGGTGCCGTGACTGGCGCACCTTTCCTGCATGAAGGACTGCCCAAGGATCCAAGGCTGTGCGGGCCACAATGCGACAGCAACATTGCAGGAGACCTGAATCCTGCCGGATGCAACCTACCGTGACGTCTCGGAAACGCGTACAATGTAAAAGCTTTCTGGGCTTTCCGCTTATCTGCAGCCCTACGAGCACACCAAGGGTCTCTATCGCTAGAAAGGGTAGGGACCCACTACGTATGAGCCTCAATTGAGCCGCTATGAAATGATCGCGCAGACTTGCAGGTTGTAACTTCTGCTTAAGAGGTAGAACATTCCCTTCCATAGGATCTACGTTTAAAGCCATCTCAAGATCGCCATGGCGCAGAAAGAGCAAGACGCCACAAAGAGCCAGGCCGATCCACTGCTCCGTGTACGTAATCGGCTGGTTCTCCAATTTTTTTTACGCATCAGGTGCCACTATCATTCGACCCACTAGTCGCTCGAACCCGACAATATTGAAGGAGCGCCAGCTCTGCACCCCCTCGCCAGGGTCTCCTATCTACGGCGCCCATGAGCCGGAAATTAAACCGATCCATACCAAGATCCCACGGCGTATATTTATAGTATCCTTCCCAGAAGTCGTCCGTTAGGCCATCGGGGGTGGAGATGGTATGCCCTCAGCCATCGGCATAACGGCGCTCCAGTGGCCCCCCGCACAGTGCTCCCAGAAGCCCCTACGGTTAACTCCGCAGCCCATCGCATCCTTCCAAATACATGCCTGAATGTCTTCATCTCACTATCGGCAAAGCCAACTGCAACCATTATTCCAGCATTAAGTCCTCTCAGGTAAGAAATAACATCATCCGAGGACGTAAGCATTCCGCATTCACCCAACAGCAAGCTTTAGACGTTATATGCCCGGCTATGCGTGATGTCGAAGCGGCTGCCAGACATACGCCATGATGGGAATGAGTTACACGTGACCTGCACCTGGCACCTGCACTCCTTCCACAATGGCATCGATCTAACCGAGGAAACTTGGAGGAAATTGGTAAAAGCAGCCGCCCTCTAGACCCCGAGGATACCATATCGTTCTGAGTGAGTATGAGCCTGTATGGTTCGGGCCGCCTTTCAACGCGGCGCAGAGATCCTAGTTCTCACCGCCATATAAATCTTCATAGGTATAGCAGGCTTTGGTTTTAATCTTAATTATAAGATTTAAACCAGGACGACCCCTAGCAATACTTGGATCGCCTTGATTGAGCAGTCACAGTGAGTTTGAGTTTATTGCAAAGGGAGAGCGATGATATTCGACACGTAGGGCTCTTGTACGCAAGGGCAACGCCATGCCGAACCAAGGGCGTCAAAGTAGTGAAGTCAAAGTCACTTGCGAACCTTCTAGCCATTGGGGTCTCTCTCTCTTCTAGCCTCCACACTCCACATCACACACCCACACGTCCGGCCCTGGCCCTCAATCACTCCAAAGCATCCCTTTCCACCTGTCGTAGCTAGCGTAGGCTCACTCGTGTGCCGAGTAGAATGTGCCGCTCGTAGTCCCTTGTCCCCCAAACGCATACACCTTATGTCTCTACGTTCTAAATTCATTAGTAACTCTCGACCAGGTATAAGTATAGTCCATCACGTAGGGGAACTAGCTTACCAGGCCGGATGCACTTCTCATTGCTTGTGGTGAGCGAGCCTCAAACCCATTGTTGAATCCAGCAGTGACGTGACGGAGTGAACATGAGAGGCTATGGAAGGAAATATGCTCTGATGGCATTTATCGTAGCCGTGGAAGTAGTAGTAAAGCCTGATGACGGAGTATTTGATAAAGGGGTCACGATGACGAAACCATGCCTTCCCTATCATAAAACGGAAGGGCCCGTCCAGTATCCGCGGTACTGCTAGGGTTTTTAAGGAGTAAAGAGCACTTATATGAAATGATTCTTCATTCAATTTGGCACCCTACCGTCCGGTCTGTGTCGCCTTGCTAGGGCAGATTGGCATGGGAGCCTTTTAGTATGTCACCATCCACGATATGGTCATAGAGAGACTTCAAGATGTCTAGAGCGCGCTGTCTCCATTCAAGGTAGTTGTATTCATACCGGTAATAGTGTCCTAAAACGAGCTATTAACCAACAAGGGCCTTATTTTAATAGATCCACCAGAGAATGCCGGCTCCTTCCATACAACTCCTTGAGCGAGGGGATAGCAAGAGCCATACGGGAGACATTTCTTTCGGGTATTTACACTACGCAAAGTAATGTGGTAACCCAAGTCACTATAACAGTGACGAATTATTGGTACCTACATACCCAGATACCTAGGTAGGTATAAGAAGCTTATCAATGATATGAGATTTCGGTGATCTGAAGGTGGTCTCTATTAAAGGTCGCACTGGACCATTGTAATCGTCTTAGAACGAGCATCCAAACCTTAAAGGCTATGTATCTAGGCTATGTAGGTATTTTAAGAAACCTTGTGGGAATAACGCGGTTCGCATAAAAAGCTTTTGACGTTTGATAGTCTGAGTTGCCCGTAGATCACCACTCAATTTTCCAGCATCCCATTTGTCAAGGAAAACCTAGCATCCTATATCCCATATAAAACTAATATACCCATGATACCCAACACGCCTCGGATCCGATACTGAGCGCCCCTCGGTTACCTTATCCATTTTACGATAACTCGAGAACAATACCAGTAAGCCCAGATCATGGAAGCGTGCATAGGAGAATGCGTCGTGGCCTGTTTCACGGAAGCCATCGGCGCCGCCGTGAACTGGGAAATTGCGCAACGACGAGAACACACATGTACAACGAGATCGCCGACTCGAAAGAGTGCTTCGTCTGCCGGAATGCATGCGCATGTTCGCCGAAGAAGAGCCCGGGATGACGGACAGCGCTCTAGAGACGGCCGGCGTCACGTTAATCGTGACATATTCGATCGCGGCCCTCGGCTTCCTGGGCGCCTTTGCGAAGGGGACCCCCTAGGATCCCTTAGTGCTGGGTTTCGCAGTATTCGGACCAGTATCTATCCTTGGGATTGGTTGGTTAATACTTATCTGCTCGAAACGGCGCCGGGTGTGCAATCACTACCTACCTGAGGATCGCGGAGCCCCGACCGATAGATACCATGGGCCTGCGCCAGAAATGGGTTTGCCCTGGTCGTACGCGTCAATATAGAAGGGCTTCGGTATTTCATTGAGGTTCATGGAATGGACCGGAGCTTCTCCTCGGGTGTAATCGCTACACCGCAAAGTTCGATCATACTGCTCATATCCGAGGACAATCTAGGATGCATCAACCTTTGTCAATCGAAAGTAGGGTGCGCTGAGGTCTGCCCAACTGCGGTGGTTCTTCCGCCGTCTCCGTATTCTGGACACACATTGCCGACCACCAGTGTTATAAAAATGTCTTGTGACTATAGAACCAATGCAGCGCTCTGCATACGACCCCTGCGCTTGACGTTACAATCAAAGCTACAAACTCTACGCCAAAATAGTCTTGCTATGTCTATCATAGTTCGTTTTCTAAGTCGGAATGCACGAGGTATTTCATCATGGATCTGTTCCAACTCAGAGGCCAGTCTTGCACTTGGAGTAACCGCAATGGCACGCTCAGGATCTCGGAACCAAACAAGGTCCGTATGCAGCTGCAGCCATCACTTCTGGTATTGAAAATTGGTTGTCATTACGGGCCGCAATGAAATGGAAATCTTCACCGGCTCCCTCTCTCGGGTTTTCCCCAGGGCAAGGCTGTACTGGTAACGCTTTTGCCCCTACAGAACACCTAGCCATGGTATTATGAAATCCGTAGCAATACGTTCTGTCCAGACGATGATTTTTACTGAACTCTTCTCCTGAATAACGCGACCCATACTATTTGTATTTAGAGCTACTTATATCATAAACGCTTCATTAACCCCTTAACTGAATATCTTATTATTTGTACATACGGTTCGCTACCAACGTATCTCCCATCATGACATCACCGAGCTTGAAAGAGGAGATTGTAGGCTGGGAGTAAGGTGCGATCTACTTATGGTTTCGCCCATCTTGCCTCGCCCAAATAGATATGCTATAGACTTGGTAATTTTCCCAGTATCATATTTGAAGCTTCAAATGCCGAAGCGAATGTCACTAAGCATACTAACTAGGCGTGCTCTGTATGCGAGCATCTACGTAAGTGCTTAATTCGTTTCAGCTTCTCCATTGTTCGACCTGAACGGCAAGTCAAATCACTTAATGCGATAGCTATGAGTCATTAGGGAGCAGTCCACCAACGCAAATTTACGAGGGAAGACTTTTTGGGAGTTTATAGCTCCCCAACCATCTTCTCGTTCTCCCGGCTACTCTCTTAATCAGCCGCAACGATTAATTTTTGGCAATAGAATTTGCAGTGGTGGCTGGATCACCTTACGAAGTTCTGCACTGGGACTGCCCACGTGTCGATGAGTTCGCTCTGCAGTTGCTACACTAGCAATGAGTTTACCAAGACGATAGGATATGGCATAGCATATAGTCAGCCCATTCCAATTGGATTTTAAAGTGTTAATGGCGGAATCTGGACATGGGCTTCGATTCGTTCAGCAAAAAGGGGTCGTGTCGATTAAAGTGGAGTTTGATGTGCGGAGAGCGTAACTTCATCTGCTGATTATTCGACAGGATCCAGATTTCATATTCTACTGAGTTTTTAACCGCACAACAATACGTGTAAACCAGCCCTGGGAATCGTTAGTGCACTATGGAGGGCATTTTGGAAGTCTCACATCTCCTCTACCAGGGACTTAAATAGCAGTACTAAAATGCATCAAGAAACTTTTGGTCGTTCCGACATGCAGCCTTCGCTAGGACTTGCTGGTGACGACCTCTACACCCCTCTTGAAAAGTTTACTGCTTATTGAAACCGTTACTTAATATCTGAAAAGCTCGGGGGTTCCTCCCGCGTCGAGAGTTTACGGTTCACACGAACGTATTGAGTAACCTCGGCAGGAGCACCCCACCTATGACTCTCCACTCTGTCCTCCCCGCATCCTCTCTTTATATACCACCTCCCGGCCAACAGAACAATCGAAAACTCAATCGGGAGTACACGAAACAAAACTTCCCCAACCGATAGTATCATGGGAAAGATAGCCAAGATTGAGTACTTTCGGCTTCCGCCTCGCTGGCTCTTCGTCAAGATCACGGACGAAGAGGGCAATGCCGGATGGGGCGAAGCCTCGCTCGAGGGACATACGCAGGCCGTTGAGGGCTGTCTCGATGCCTGGGCCCAGCGCTACGTTGGGCTCGAGGCCGAGTAGGTCCTTTATACTGTCTCATCGAGTCTACACTGTACTCACTCTGCTTTAGCGACATAGAACACATATGGCAACTATCCTATCGAGGCGGGTTCTACCGGGGAGGTCCGGTTCTCATGAGCGCTTTGTCAGGGATCGATATTGCTTTATGGGATCTGAAAGGTACTCTGCAGTCCCGTTCCCCCTCATATCAATGATTGCTGAAACACTGCATAGCCAGGAAACTAGGTGTTCCTATCTACCAGTTATTAGGCGGCAAGGTAAGAGACAAGCTTCGGGTTTATGCCTGGATCGGTGGAGACCGCCCTAGCGACGTAGAGACGCAAGCGTAAGTAGTCTTGCGGCTACCCATCCGCTTCCAATGCGAGCTAACGACGTTACAGAATGGCCCGAAAGGCGCAGGGCTTCGACGCGGTCAAGATGAACGGCACCGAAGATCTCGGCTGGCTGGATTCGCCCAGCAAGCTGGACGAGTGCGTGGCACGGGTCAAGGCGGTGAAGGCCCTAGGGCTCGACGCGGGCGTCGATTTCCACGGGCGCGTGCACAAGCCGATGGCGAAACAACTCGTCGCCAAGCTAGCACCCTACGAGCCCCTTTTCGTCGAGGAGCCGCTCCTGAGCGAGAACATCGCCGGCATCAAGGAGATTGCATCCCAGACGCACTGCCCGATCGCGCTGGGCGAGCGTCTCCACAGTCGGTGGGATGTGCGGCCGTTCCTCGAGACCGGGTGCGTCGACATCCTGCAGCCGGACATCTGCCACGTGGGGGGCATCTCGGAGATGCGCCGCATCGCCTCGGCGTGCGAGACGTACGACGTCGCCCTCGCACCGCACTGTCCGCTGGGTCCGATCGCCCTCGCCGCTAATGTGCAGGTCGACGCGGTCAGCCCGAACTTCGCCATCCAGGAGATGAGCTTGGGGATCCACTACAACGTCGGCGGGCAGGACCTCACCAGCTACACGGTGAATCCGGAGGTGTGGCAGGTCACGAACGGATACATCGACCTCATGGCTGGCCCCGGCCTCGGCATCGAAATTGACGAGGAGCAAGTCAGGAGGTTATCTAAGGACTCGAAGGCGTGGATAAGTCCTACCTTTGTCGGTCCCGGTGGTGAACTGAGAGAATGGTAGGCTTTAAGTAAAGCTTACGATAGATAACCCAATTTCAAAGATCGGATCAAGTTAGGTCACACCTTGCCAGTTCGATTTAATCTACATTAAGCTGGGCCATCATATGTTGACATACTGGGACTAATAGGGGCCTATAGAAAAACCACTAGTACTGGACATCGTCCTGGAAAGTGCCCCTCAGAGGGAGGTCCGCATCGAATTTGTTCTCTTTCATGTGGCGATCGAAACTCTGGGTGGACATCTGGACCTTTTCGAACAACGTGCGATCCAGCACGGGCGCGGCAGGCGCCTGTTGGCCCCTGCGGGCGGCGGCGTCGACCTGGCTGGAGTATTCGTAGTGGGCGAGACTCGACGCGATCTGGAAGGCATTCCGGATCTGACGGCCGTTCCAGCATCCGGTGGACCGCGCATTCTCCTCGCTGCGGAAACTTTGGTTAGAATTTGTGTCATGCAGCTATGGAAAGGGGACTAAAATGGATAGCCGAAGAGAAGCACAGCGCGTGAGCAGCACCGCAAGTCTCCTCCCACAATAATAGAAATGACGGGAACATAAGTGGTTTTACTTACTAGTGCCGTGCGGCGAAGTCGATGATTTCGTTCTCCTTGATCACGAGAGCGGGCTCTCCCGTCATGGCGTGGCGCTGCGATTCGATCTCACGCAGCTTGCCGATGTTGAGGCGGAAGATGTCGCGCGTCTGCGCCTTGTCGAGGGGTGGGTAGTACAGAGACATATGGATACGGGACTTGAACGCTTCGTCGATGGTGCTCACCCGGTTGGTCGTGAGGAACAGCAGACCGTTGTAGTACTCTGAACGACAATTATTAGCCTCCACCGAGATAGGTTCCCCCCTCAAACCCCCTTCGCTGCTTCGTCAGACATACCTAAGACGCGGAGGAACACGGACACAAGCGCATTGCGCTTCATGTCGAGCTTGGATCGCTGCGACAAGAAGACATCCGCCTCATCAAGCAAGAGAACACAGTCCCACAGATGGGCCAACCGGAAGACATTAGTCAGTGAAGACTCGACCTCGGACGGTGTAAGGCCGAGATCGCCACAGGTAATAACAAAGAGCGGCTTCCGGTTCTCCATAGCCACCGCTTCAGCCGTGGCAGTCTTGCCAACACCAGGAACACCATGCAGAAGTACTACCAGACCTCTCCCCTTGCCCTGGATGAGATCCTGGTTCGGGCCTTCCGTCGGGATATCGGCATAACGGCGCTCGAGAACCTTCTTCTGGAAGTGAGAGACCACGAGACCACGGACAATGTCCTTGTAGTCCTTCAATATCTTGAGACTCTCGAATACGCCTTGCTCCCTCCGGATGGGCTTCAGGAAGTTGGTGTTGACGGGAATAAACCTTCGCTCTCGCAGAGCATAGGCAAACATACGCTTCGGAAGGAGAACTAGGTCTTCCCTCTCGCGCAGATCCAAGACGTTCGGCTTGTTCTCGTAGGTGCGGGTGCCCTTGGTGCGCTGCCGCAGGAACGTATCCACGTTGAGATTCTCGCGACGCTGCCACATCTCGACGCCGTCCGCTGTCTGGATGATCTCGGGACTCGAGAAAGCGAGCTTGGTTCGTGTTCCGTCGAACCACTGTTGAATCTGCATCTCGTCGTCTTCCGTCTGGCATCGTATCGATTTCGATAGTGTCAGCTTGTGAAAGCGAGGCCGCCAATCGGGATTGGTCTGATAGGCCTCGGCCATGTCGACAATGACGTCGCTCTCAACATAGTCCGGATGGCGCATAGGGTCTCGATTCTCGTCTTGCAGAATTTCATCCTCGGCATCGGTGGTGTCAAAGGGCGGATTCCTGGTTAGGGTCCATCCGTTATATGCCTGATGGCGGTCGCTGGCGTTGAGGAATCTCTGGAAGCTCTGGCCTTGGCTTTTCAGCGATTCCAGGAACTGTTCATGATTTTCCCTGTAGCGGACTGGGTACACCTCGAGGGAATCGATTTCCCTTTCGCCAGGGAAAGATGTTAGTTCAAACTTGTGACGAACGGCACCGAATGACGTCCCGTCATGATCAATGTAGTAGGCGAATATATTGAAACTCTTCCCCTCGGGCGCCTGGAACTCATCCGCAAAGAACTCCCACCCCGAAGTGGGATATGACGTATCAGGCTCTGGACATTCCGTCCGGTAGACTCTCCATAATTCGTGGTAGCGGCCCCCGGTTTCATTGGCAGCCGGCATGTAGATGAGATCACCGACGCGGAACAGATGCCACAAGTCGTCAAACTTGACCTTGCGGGCGGTGTTTCCGTCGTACTGTCTGTGCATTGGCATGATTTCTCTGTCGACGAAGTCGACGTAGCATCGCATGTCTCTAAGTGCTTCGGTGGAATCCATTATGGTATCAAGGTCCTCAGGGTTCGAGTCTACCGACTGCAGAGATTCGGTGTCGCTTGTATCTTCGTCTCCCAGCGCTTCGCCAGAACCCGAGGCCTCGATGGCTGCCGAGTCCTGTACTAACTCGACTTCTTCTGGGGTGTCTCCACCCTTGTCGGAATCTGCCTCGTCTAGCTCCTCGACGTCTCCCCATTTCTCTTCAAGGGTAGCCAAGATTTCCTTCATCTTAGGCTGGAAGTAGACCAGGGGCTTGAAAGGTCTGACGAAGGTGCGTGGAGTAGATCGCCGCTCAGTTTCGTTGAGCAGCGATGTGAGATGACCCAGCACAGGTTGTGACTGAATGCGAACCCGTTGAATCTGAGCCTCCGAAGGGTGCGCTGGTTCCACCTTCTTTTCTTTCTTGACCTTCTCATCCGCATCCCTCCGTGGCGGGGGCGCATAGTTGTTGTTCATATAGCCGTATGTCAGCATGTAGTTTTGGCGGATACGGGCAAGCTCCTCCTTTCGACGCGAGGCTTGCTCACGACGGATCTGAGCCTGGATGTTGGGCCCGGCCACCAAGACGTCAATGGCGTAATCGCGCTCATCAGAGTCATAACGATTCTTGAAATGCTCAAAGTTGACCTTGCGGACCTCGGGGATCTTGGGCCGCCATTTAGCTTCAGTGCGGCGCTGATCGGCCAGGATGCGCTCGCGCCGCTCTGCCTCCTTCTGGGCCGTGAAAAGGTCAGGATCACGCTCGACGCCGTTGCGACGAGGCGGTTTCCGTCCGTTGCCACGCTTACCACGTCCGTTTCCCCTAGCCATTGCGACTGAGCCTCGATCGGCTACACTTGATGCCGAAAGTAAAATAGAAGTTTTGATGCGGGTATGCGGGCAGGTATTTACGAGGAGCGTGGGAGAAGGCGATTTAGGAGGGCATCTTCAGAAACTGACAACACCGACCTTTTGTATTCCGGCGCTGCTATCGTTGCCGACTGAACCGTAGTGGGAATTGACGGGCAGCGGACCACAATTCGGATTCAATGAGTCTTCGCCGGTGATGGCGGAGTGTTGCCTTATAGCGGGGTGAGTTTGACGTAGCCAATCATCGACACTTTGCATGACGAATGGGGAATACAAGCAAGGGCAGTGCAGAAGCCGAGCTAAAACCCCATGCTCTAGTGCTTTAGTGCTATGCTGTGTTGTACCATGGTCACCAATAAGAAACTTCCAACACACTGTTCATCTGCGGTGCGGCTGGATTGAGACCTAGGCTGTGTTACATGGGATTAAGCCCAGTAAGCCAAGACGAGGAGTCTAGGCAGCCGCCCCGCAACAGCCCTATAGGCACCGACAAAGTCGAAGATATCGAAGCAAGCAGGGGATAATAGTCGCAATGAAGCTCCTGTAACCCAGGCAGCTACTCCTCAATTACCCGCGGACATCTCATGCATAGAAATGGCCTGAGTGACTCAGGAGTGTTCGGGTTTGGCGGAGGCAGAGAGGCTTGTAAGAAGCGTACCATCCATGGCGATACGAATAGAGGCGCCATGATACGTAAAAGAATGCATTCTGTTCTATACGCAAGTCGATGCCCGTACAAACGCCTTTGGCACTAGAGCTTTTACTAAAGTACTATGAGACAAAGCATTCCAAGTAGATAGTACCATCATGTTGAAAGGGATAGCGTCGTAGGAACTGCTAATTCTTCATCGGCGATACATCCAATGGATAAGCGTTAATTTGTTTGAAGTCTACCCTCAGACCACGGGTCAAAAGGGGTAACTATTTTGAGGCCGAAGCGGAGCGAAACGGGGTTCTGACGACGGTATTAGTTCACCTAATAGCCTGACACCAGCGATCTTTTCTGGGCCGGCCGCTGCCGATGCGAACGCGAACCCCGGTATCGATCCACTACTTATAGAAATAAGCCGCACCTAAGGGACATCTCTCACATTCGAATTACAGGATGATGAGAGGAAAACGGAAAGCCCTTGATATTGCTGCGGAGCGTCTTAGCGCATTAAACGGTTGCACCAGTTCCCTGTTACAGTAAGGTCCAGGTAAGTATGATAAACGCCCAAGCCAATAACTAGGATTCGGAAGAAGCAGCCGCTAGTTCTTAGACAAAAGTCTTTTGGTACACACGCATGGATCAATTGAATCCGTGCGCCCACCTATTTCCCACCAAAACATACCCTTTTCACTTTATTATAACAACTAAAAATAAAATGCTAAAAATATCGAATTACTTGCTTTAGACGAATTATTACGTACGTTATTTATTTTTAATATTAAAAATTGTTTCAACTGTAACATTTTCGACTGGTAACTAGAATATTATCGTATAATAATATTTAACATAGTAAAACACCAAAGTTCTATGGAATAATACTTATATCAAACTTTGATGGATGATGATTTTAGTATTAATTACGAAACTTAATATATTATTTTAAGCATATAATTATTAAGTAAAATTATATATTAGGAAGATTTTTTTTTTTAAATTCTTTCAAATTTCTTTTTATAATTACAGTCGAAGCGAAACGTGTATGTTTTGGTAAGAAATAGGTGGGCGCACGGATTCAATTGATCGATGTGTGTATTATGGCTCGAAACTCAAGCGATACGTGAATCGGCACGGGTGTCCACTTTTACAGTCTTTTCGCTCCCCGGCTCAATCTCGGCTCAGCTATTCGTCAGCCTCCCTCAGCCCCCTTCAGCCTGGCATCAGCTTTGCTCACCTTTTTTAGCTGAGCAGCCCATTAACCAGTCTTGTTCCCATTCCTGGGCCCTTAACCTTTAGATTATTCCTACCGCCCTGTCCAACCTTTCATGAAAGTAATGGCAACCGCAACCAAGGGTCGGCCTTGGGCCTCTTTTTGGAACCAGGACCCCAGTTTTCGATTTTTTTGATAAAGTCCTGGAATTATGTTATAATTAAATCCTTCCATATCTGGAAGTAATAGGCATTTGCGTAATGTTACTTTTGAAAACGGATTATATTACGTCGATAAGTATCTGTAGCTTTTATACGTTTATATTACGTCGATATCTTTTTATTCGTATTTAAATTTATATATAATATTTAAATTTAAATTTTATTAAAATATTTAACGTTTTTATTTATTTATTTTTAAAGCCCGTTATAATATTTACGCTCAAAATTTTAAAATAAAAATTTTTAATAATATTTTTTTCTTTTAATTAATCTTATTTAATAGAAAAAGCTAAAAGCGTAATTAATATCTTCCGTTTAGGTTATAAAAAAAGCGCATTAAAAAAGCAATATCGTAAATAAAAAGTTAATTTTTAAAACGTTTTAACTTAAAGTAAAACGGATTTATAATAAAATAACACAAATATAACTTAAATAAACGTATATATATTTATTTTTACGTATTAATAATTAGCTTAAGTATATAAATGTTCAAAGAAAAATCCAAAACTTTATAAAAATAATAACCTTTAATATCGAAAATTCAAATGCCGAAAACAAAAAATTTAATATCCTTAATTAAAAAATTTTACAAAAATATTAAAACGTATTTATAACGGAAGTAAATATTGTAATTTTGATATATCATTAAATTTCGTATAATATTAATTTGTTATTAATTTATTAAACAACCTTTGTTAAAAAAATAAACATATTAAAACATAAAAAGCTTCGTAAGTTTATTAAAAAAAAATATTATACTTAATAACGCGAAATAACTCTATGTAACGAATTAAGTTAAGTATAAAATCCCGGTAACGTTTATCGATAACTAGGGCGTTTTATTAAAAAAATTTATTTTTTATTTCGAATTAAGAAATATATCGAATTTAATTATCGTAACGTTCTACACATATGAGCGCCTCACACATATGAGCGCCACGCTTTTTGGCACCTCGCAACAATCAATCCAAATAACTCAACAACAACACATCGCATTAATTAAAATTAATTGGATTCTTCTTCGTTAGACGTATCTACAACTTTTTTACAAGTACGCGCATTATGTCTGGGCTTGCCGCAAACGCTACATTTCCGTTCCTTCATTTTAACCCTCTTGCGCGGGGGGGGGGGGGGGGGGGGGGGGGGGGGGGGGGGGGGGGGGGGGGGGGGGGGGGGGGGGGGCGGGGGGGG